>QTSX02006590.1:0-129502 GCA_014839935.2 Entomophthora muscae
ACTTTGCATTGCTCCAGTACCTCTTTGATGTTGTCCAGCATGTTGGGCCACCAGTAGCGCGTTTTGCTATACTTTGGTAGATTGTAGCTACAGGTGTGTCCAAGGTCTCTGTGGTATTGGAGGATGATATCAATCTTTTGCATTGATAGAACATATGGTACTGTATCTTCATTTGATAATATACAATGGAGAGTACCATATAAGTTTTTGAACAGATGTTTGTTTTTGAGGACTTTCTATTGGATCTAAATTGGTGTGCCAGGTGGGAACTCTTCTTGGAGATTCCCCATGATTAACATGGGCCAATTGGGGTCTCCATCAGCGCATAGGATATGTTTACTGTTCAACCTTGATAGGGCGTCTACAGTAAGTATTTCCTTGCATGGCTTATATTCAATTGACATTGAGTACCTTTGAATAAAGTTCATCTATTCTGCTTGTCTTTGTGATAGATGTTGTTGGGTTTTAAAGAATATCAACAGATTGTGATTGGTTAGAACTTTGAATATTTTTGCACCTTTCAGGTAGCACTGCCACTTCATGAGACAGTGGGCAATAGCTACAAGTTCCTTGCTGTGTATTGGATATCTTTATTCACCATTGGACAAATTTTTTGATTTGTATGCTACAGGGAGGAAGTCCTTTTCTAAAGTCTGGATTTAGAGTACACCTCCACTTGCATAGCTGAAAGCATCAGTTTCCAGTTTGTATACTCCTTTGCGGCTGGAATATTGTAGGATAGGGGCAGTGACCATGCGTTCTTTGAGTTGCCAGAAATGTTGGTCTCTTAGTGGTGTCCATACAAACTTGGTTTCTTGCCTGTGATTGCAGATAACAGGGAGGTTAAGGCACCCCAGTCAGTAATAAACCTTCTTACATAGGCTACCATACCAAGGAATGTTCAGAGCTTGCTCTTGTTTCTTGGCACTGGCATGTTAGTTATGGCACAGATTTTTTCTAGGTCAGATTTGATCCTGTCCTTGCTGATAATGTGGCCAAGGAATGGGAGTTCAGACAAAAATTGCATTTGGAAGGCTTGACAATGAGTTGGTTTTCTTTGAGGGTTTTTAGGACCATGAAAAGGTCTTTCCAGTGTTGCCTTACAGTTAGACTATAGATAATAATGTTGTCTAAGTAGATTATTGCTTGTTTTCCAATGTGTTCTTTGAAGAACTTGTTCATGAATGTCACAAACGTAATGGGAGTGTTTGTCATACCAAAGTTGAGAGCCACACATTTAAAGGATCCATATTTGGTTCTGAAGGCGGTTTTGGGTATGTCCTCTGGTTTTACACAGATTTGGTGATGTTCTGCTATCAAGTCAATTTTTGTGAAGACTTGGGACCCCCTCAGGGCGTCAAAAAGGTCATTGATCAGGGGCAGGGGATACCTATTATTAATTGTGACCTCGTTGAGCGCCCTTTAGTCTGTGACTAGGTGGAGTCCACCATCCTTTTTTGCTACAAAGAAGACAGCAGCACCAAAAGGTGATTTTGAGGGTCAAATCAGGCCTTTCTCAAGGGCTTCATCAAGGTAAGCTTTTAGGGTGTCACCTTCTTTTAGTGTTAGATGGTATATGGTGTGTGCCTTTGGTAAACTTCCCTTGAGTTTGATTTCATGTTGTGTGCCTCGGTTGGGAGATAACCCTGGTAAAGTTTCTTGGAATACAGAAGGGAATTCAATGGTCAGCTGTGCTCAAATTGGGTCTTGCTCATTTCTGGTTTCCGTACTTTTGAAATGAATAACCTCATACATGCAAGTGTTCCAGTTGATTTTGCTAGAATCCTTTTCCTCTTCTGTCTCCATGATCTTCACAAACACGTGGTCTTTCATAAGCGTGTCAAGATGAGTTGGGTAAACATGGTGGTTCACCTTGCCTTGTTGTATGGTGAGGGTAGCGCTGTCTTAGTAAATATGAAGTTTGGTAATTATCATCCAATCAAGGCCAAGTATAACATCATACTTGGGGATTGATATGATAGGGCCACTGAGCATAGTCTGTATGTCTTCAATTTGGGCGCAGAAAGATTGTGTTTATCTGTTGACTGGTGTGCTTCTGTTATCTGCCATGATAACTCTCTTGATGTTACTTTGTACTGTTGGTAGTTTCATGAGGTTGGCACATTTCTTGTCAACAAGAGATTGGCCTGCTCCAGTGTTAAATAATGCTGTGCCCTGATATCTGCAAAAGCAGAAAGGATAAGTGAGGAGTTTATTTACAGTTTAGGAGTTAAATAGTAGAGGATTGCTGGAGGGTACTTGGATCATGGTGGTTGAGTCCATGTCCTGGTCCCTGTACAATTCTTGCAAATTGTAGGGAGGGCAGCTTGTCTAAGCACTCCCCTGAGCTTTTCCCTCCTTGCTGGTGTCTTTGGTGCTTTCTTGGTGAATTTGAGCAGTACAATTCACGTTTTGAAGATGGGTGTTGTTGGCTTGGTGATTCTGCTTGTTAGGGAGAGGGTCCTTCTTTTCTGTGGGACTCTCCTTTTGTTTGTTTGTTGCATATAGGCTACCAGACTTTTTGCTGCACGCTTCCCTTCCAAGAATATGTCTTGGAGATTCTTGCAGTGGATCATGTCAAACTGACTTCTAATGTGTGTGGGGAGGCCATTATAAAAGTCCAATTGTGGTCCAGCTTTGTCAAAGTCAATGGGGTTGGGAGCTCAGTCATGTAGGTCTTCATAAGCTGCAATGTACTCCTCAATTGTTCCTGTCATCTTGTAGGTTCTGAGCTCTGTCATGATCACCACATTGGAGTCTTTCATGGCAAACATTTTGAGGAAGGTGGCTTTGAACATATCCCATTTTTCATTTTGATCAGGGTGTTGTTTGAGCCATTTGCTTACAAAGCGTGAGGAAGTCCCTGTGACCCAGAGGGCAACTTTGCTGGCCCAGAGTCTGCAGGGATAGCCCATCTGTGTAAACTTGCTTTGTGTGATATTGGTCCAGAGATTGGCATTTTCCCGGCGTAATCCTGCAAAGGTCCCAATTTCTGCTGAGCGTAGGTGTTGGAATACAATACTGGGTATGTTGGGTTGCTGTGGGTCTGTAGCAGTTGAAGGTGAGTTCAGGAGTTTACAGGATTTAAGAAAATTTTACTGTTCAATGGGGACAAGGACGTTATCAAAGATGACAAAGCCTGCAGGGGTGTCTCATCCTTCTTTGTAATCTCTCCAGCCTGTGGGGAGGGCTATTTACTGGATCTTTTTCTTGAGAGGAATTTTTCCTTTAAGTTGTATAGGTGTGGATAACCTACCCTGTACTACCACTGTTGAGTATATACTTCTGAGAAGTATAATAAACGAGATAAAGGGGGAAATTAATAAGAGAATGATACTTTATTGAATATGAATATAAAATAATATATAGTATCATGACAAGCCACATGCTGTTTATGTACATCATGATGGTCATGGGGCTTATCTGAGTAATGTTCCTCTTAAGCCACAAGGCTTGTTCAAGTTGTGTTCTGCTTAGGATCAGGAATGTTTGATCCCTGTAATAGATGGCCAAATGATAGTAGTGCCACCAACTTAATTATCAATTGGGGAACCATTTAGTGAGTCATTTGGTGAGTTGCTTGGGGCATTAATTCCCCAAGAGAGAGTAATCAAAGATGTTGCAAAAACATAGTGAAACCCAATATATAACGCAGAGAAAACAACAATTATCAGCTGGATATTTTTATAGCATTTGTAACATTTATATACTATTTGGGGTATATTTGGATAAAAACCCTCCATTTCTAGAATCTCACCTAGATCCCTAACATGTGGCCTTTGACCTAACAGTGTTATATAACCAAGTCCTTTGCCAAAAAGATCTTAACAGTATTTACCTTTAAGAACATGCCCTGGTAAACTATAGAATCACCTGATTACTTTTATGAGCATGTACCTTTATGGTTTGAAGCATCCAGACTTCTGACACTAAAATAATGTAGAATATTTCTATCCCTGGTCCAAGCTTTCATTTTTCAAACTAAGAAGCAGATGATCAATCCTGAATACCTAGAAACTGTTACCTTCATTTAGCTTCTTCTGTGCCAATTTCATTTTTGCTACTAATAACCACCAAAACAATTTGAAATGCAGACCAGGCACCATTGTGGCGCCAGTAATGCTCTAGGCAACACATGTAACATTCTCTATGAAGCTGTTTGATCTTTAAAAATCAATTAGGTGGCACCCTGGTACTTTAAACCTAATAAAATTTCAAACATTTGTTTTTTAATCACTGTTTGGAGGTTCACTTTTGGTTAACCTTGACCTTTCTCTTGACACAGTCAAAGCCATTTTATCCCTATGATTAAATCATCATTAATCATATTTCTGGGTAAACATTAATTAATCTTCCTGGCTAATTAACTGATTTTGAGACACCTAGTCTCTGAGATTGAATCAGATAAACCCCCTTAATCCTGTTAACCAGTGTGGCCTAATTTTTCTCAGGGATTTCACCATCCGCTTTATACAGATACTGGGGTTATCTAAGAATTCTTAATAAGAGAATTCTATGAACTTATCTTTATAAAATCCATAATTTAGCTTATCAATTTAATATATACCAGCGATCTTATTTGACCAAACACCCAGAGTGAATTTTGTGCAGACAAATGATCCCATTTCCCCCCAAGCCAGTGTCTCTTTTAGACACCACCTCTGAATCTTAATAAAATTTGTGTTCCCTTCAAAAAGTGTGACTGAGTTGGTTGGGGGTATTCTAACTTGGCTTAGGGGTCCCAGGTTTGATTCCTGTGACTTTCACCTAGCCCTGCCTCTATGTGGATTTTTTTAGCATGGACTTGCCAGACAATCCAATGACAATGAGTATTGCAATTTGACTCTATTTGTGTAATAGTTACTTGTTGGAACTTACTCGTAGTTGGAGTTTCCAGCATGGACCAGCCAGACAATCCAATGGCGACAAGAGCATTGAACTGGCCCCGCTTTCCCCAATTCCCTACGGCGGTGGTCCTTTCACCGCTGCTCTTATAACCTTTAATAAAAACTATTTTAGTTTTAAAAATATCACCTATGTAAATTTTTCACTGATACTTATTGACATTCATAGTTTTTATCTTTCTTTCCTTTCCAACTAGTTTCGGTTCATCTGGGTTGATACTTTAATTTTAGGTAGTTATTTTGGATTTTTGTTTTTTTAGAGAAGGTATATACCTTCTACATATGAAAATAAAGGATTGTGGCTCTTGCTTGCCGAAATTGCCCAATCATTATCTCCTTGGTACAGCTTTTAAAGGAACGAGAGAGGATAGTGGTGCTGGGATGAATGGGGTTGTGGTATATAGGTTGAATTTACTCACTGATCCATTTTACGAGGACCGTTTTCCACGTGGAATATATTTGATCGTTGAGAAAAATGACATTGTGATTTACTTGCAGATCTAATTGATTCAACATTTTATAGAAACCAGTTGAGAAAAGTTGAACAGCCAACGATCGACTTCTCAGGCATCTCATCGCCAGATAATCCCCACAAAAAACACTCTTGGCATTATATTTCCTTTCACTGCTATAAAAGCCCATGTCGTGATTTTAAATAGAGCAGTATGCGCGTATCAATCCTTTCTCTCCTTGCGGCAGCCATTTCGATTCCAACTGCTACTCTCCCGAGAAGCCATACCCTTGGTAACCCGATATCGGCAGTCAACGGTACAGATGGGATAGTCAAGGCGACCAATGATGATCCCGTTAACGATATTCTCACCGCCATCTCCAACACTATTGCTTCAGATGTGGTGAAGGGATTGGCCAATCTTATTGCCTTGGCCAACGCCGACTCACTCGATACCAGCACTGGCCCCTTCCTAGATGCCAGAACCACCAAGGATGCAGTCATCTTAAAGTAAATTATTATTAATCTTGAGCCAGCTTTCCCTCTCCTAATAGTAATATTGAATCAACGCCAAACAGCTACATCTGCAGGAGAATTTAATTTAATCAGGTGGGGATCGTAAAAAAATTAAAACGAAGCCATTTAATTTAACATTCCTTAGTTTTAACTTGGCACATTTCAAAAAATACTTTTTAACTTTCAAAATCTATCGATAACTTCTGCTGCTGATTAATCAAAGAACTGATCAGACCTAAGCTGCGTAGAGATTCCCATCCTTGAGCTTCAGAAAGACATAAATAAACCCCACATACCATATACTTTGAAACGAATGCATTTTATTAAACGTTTCAGTCGCCAATAACAAAGCATTTGACATGAGCCCAGATTAATCTTCATCGCAGTCAATATCGCCAGGTAAAGTGGCATCAGCTGTAAGTAGCGTTAACGGGACAGGATGAATTTTGAAGCCAATCGAGCTGGTAATTAACCCTTCCAAAGATTTAATCAGATCCGCAGCAGCTTGGCTACTCGGGATCGCCAAGGTGGCATCCCCGAGACACGTGGAGAAGAAAGGGAGGGAATAAATGTGGCGACCACAAGCGCGAATACAGAGATGTCATACATTTCAATCCCACCCGTGTATATATTACAAGTCAATAAAGACCCACGAACCAATTATTGAAATATGATTTACTTATTGTCAAATATATACTTCTTGGAAGTATATGAACCGAGATAAAGGGGGAAATTAAGAAGAGAACGATACTTCATTTGATGTGAAGATAGATGGTTATATAGTATCATGAGAAGCTACATAGTGTTCATGTACAGGAATGTTCTATTTAGGATTCAAAATATTTGATCCCCGTATAAGATGAACTTCTGATAATAGCATCACCAATCATCCATTAATTAGGGAATTTCTTGGGTAATGGTTTTCCCAAGCGGGAGTAATTGTAGATGTTGCAACAAGTGGAATTTTTTAGAAGCTTGAATCTATTAGGGGTTTCAGAAAACTTCATTATTTTTAATTAGTATTAGAACCTATATCAAGGGTTTAAATTCCTTTTGCTAATTATGATAATATTAAGAAGGCAAGTTAAAGTTTAGCCACATGACAAAAAACAGCCTGTGGAATTCACAAAAACAACTTTAAGCTTAAGTTAAGCATATTCAAAGCTAAGACAACTAAAAATATTCCATAAAAATGATTCAAAATGAGAGCTGGCATCCAACTTTCTATAAGAATGGCATAGATCAGATGTAGAACATCTTCATGCCCCTTTAAATTGGTCTCCCTTCAGCATGCCTTCCATAAATTCAGCATAATATGTCATGGGTCCTCTACTAGATTCCAGATCTGGCTCTAGAGTTCATTCTCTTTTCTGTTAAAAATTTCAGCAAGTGGGGTGAGGCTAGACTCACTGAAGGCATCAAGCTTTTCAGGGCTGGAAGCTGGATTATTGAACTAAAGCAAGGTCACCAAAATTTCCAGCTTAATATCATCCTCAAATAACTCAGGCTTATCTAGAAAAGAAAGGACAAGAACAAATAGAAAAAGATAATTATTGATCAAAGATCTGAATCAACCAGATTTATTTTGGGGCCAAGAAGAATGCTGGAATATGTGAGTAGAGGGAGATTAAGAGGTTTTATACATTTACTGTTTAAAGTTGAGATGAAATTAGAGCAATTGGACAGTTATTATGACCAAATGAATGCATTGCATTTATACATGGTGTGAAATATGGATCAGTTTGAATATTATCATTTCAGGATTACTGAAATGTGTTCAAGCATTGAGATTGGCTTGATATATTATGAGATACAAAACAAACCAGTGAGGACATTTATGCATTTGACAAAATAGGGTTCTGCATGAATTAAGAGTGTTGAGAATTTTGACCAAGCAATGATGCCAATTATGACAGAGCTTGCGGATATGAATTGCAGCTGCCAAATAACATAAATTGGTAGCATAAACTATATGCATATTGGATCAGCAGTAGTCTGCTGACTGAACCTTAAATTAGCCAATGATAAGCGCCTCCGCAGCACTAAATAATACATGGTTTGCTGTCGCGCCACTTTGGAATGGACACAGGGGCTGCAGCGGCGCCTGGCAAATATGCAGGCACCACTTTGCTTTTACTTCAAGTGCCAATGCGCTGGGTTTGATTCCCCATTGTCTCAAATTCTCATATTTATCATATTAATAAGCATTATTCCTGAAGTATACCAGAGAAGTAGGAAGTGATCCTGAAGTAACTAAATTATTCCATGCCAGCAAGAATCACCTGTGCTGGGTGAAGATGAAGATATTCTATTGGTTGCCGTGCAATAAGTGCCAAGCCCAGATTAATAATTATCAAAATTAAGGGCATGTTAGAATGTCCTAGAAGATCTTGCTAGCAGCCCAGGGATCAACCTTGCAGAAGGTACAAGAATAATTAATCAATTACAATGAATAAAAATCTTGAACCATCTTTGATATATCTTTAATCTGGTTGACCTTTATCCTAATCCTTAAGTGCTTCTACACAATCAGAAGCCATTGCTGGACAATAATAATGGTTTCATTCAATCCTGGATATTCTGATACAGTACTACTCATATCCTCACATATGACTTTATTTGAGAAAATGTCCTGTGCCCTATAATCTCAAATAATTGTGGCGCTGAAATGCAAAAAGCGCAACAAAGAGGCTTGTAATTAACTAATTAATTCTATAAATATATAAAGATACTTTAAATATATTTAAACTCAATTTGAGAGCTTAAATATATCAACCAAGCACAGATAAAAAATATAACTGTATGCCAGGAGGATACTGACAAAGCTAAATTGATTTCCATTTTCTATCAAAAGCCTTGATCTATCATCATGATATCCTCAAGTACTATTGCCTGAAAATGGCTCCAATTTCAATGCTTACTTGATAACCTCCATGGTAGAAGAAGTAGGGACTCCCCAATTGTTCTTTGCTCCCAGCAATTCTTCAACCTTTAGTATTCTAGAGTGTATTAACTCTGCTTTAGGGTCTATTATAATAAATCCTTCCTATTTTTTTACTGTATATCATTACCTTTATCTCCAAGATGCTCAATTTAATACTTTATGGGAAGAAGTTAAGTCACCAGGATCTTCCCATTCTCTATGATGTATGGAATTCCTAAGATTAGGCTGATTGATAACAAACAATCAGTTGTATCATCAGATCATTAGTATACTTGCATATTACTTTCAGATTGATACTTTGAATTCATTGTTATATATAGTATAATCACTAGTTTATTAATATTAACCAACAACTATACACTGTATATTAAACCATAAATTATGTTTTATTGACAGTCTTGTCAAATGGATGTGAGCCACTATTTTGGTTTCATCAACAATCCAATGGATATCAAAATAGAGTAGATCACAATTACACCACACCCAATCCATACCAAAACACTGATGCAGGTTTTAAATTTTCACTTTGCAATCCCTGATTCAGTAAAAAATCAAATTGACTACTATATGGATTATAATCCCAACTTGGATTGGCTTAATGTCGTAACTGTGCTGTTTTAGCAGAGTTACATGGAAAAATTATTTAGAAGATAGATAGTAATCTTTATTGAGAGATAATGATTATATAGTTCATGTGAATCAAGGATAGTAGGAACAGGATTAGTGATCACACAGCTGGATGGGAGAAGGTGGTGGCTTGATCCTGATAATGAGTCAAGCGCCAAATTGAGGTATCCACCGTATAAGTATCATTGTCTGTTCATGTTGATGGATTTGGTAATTTGAGTTGACTTCCTAGTCTGGCTTCAAGTGACCGGGTGATTGGGTTGCGGGTCACAAACCCGCTTGGTTAGAACCTTGCTGGCGGGTCAAGCCTGCAGTTTTGACACCCCCCCCGGCTGAAGGTTGGCCTCCTCTGGAGGCAGGTTGTCAGGGAGGTTGTCAGGAGCCCAGGCACCATATTGAACCAGTTGTTGCTCGGTGGCGGGCAGGGCAGTTTCTTGTTGTTTCTGTCTTGTTTTGCAGGGTTGTAGGTGATCATGGTGTAAGGTCTTGTCCTGCTTGCGTTTCCTGAGCCCTTGCACAAGGTAAGTGTTATTGTTGTTTACCTTTAGAATGATTGTTGGCCCTACTTTTTTGGGTTGTAGTTTGCTTTTGTCAACATTCATGACCCAGACTTTGTCCCTGACTTCATGTCTCTGGCGGATGGGCATGAAGGTCTTTTGTAAGTGTTCCTTTTCTTTGGCTGCTTGTTTGCTGTTGGCCTCTATTACTTGAGGATCTGAGCAAGGGGGGACTTGACTTGGAATTTCCAGTTTGGGTCCTGTCAATGCTTGAATAATATTTGGCTGTGTGCTGTATACCAGTTCAAATGGGCTTTTCCCGGTGGATCTGTTCACTTGGGCTTGGCACACAAGTAATGCAGTTGATAGCTGCTTATACCAGTCCTCAGGTCTCCCGACAGTGAGTTTGGCTAGGGCTTGCACGAGGCTACCATTAAGCCGCTCTACGTGTACATTGGCCTGTGGATGGTATGGTGTTGTGACAGTGTGTTTGACCCCATTCTTGGTGAGGTACAAATTGGTGTCTTTGGAGATCAATTCTTTGCCCCCATTGGTTATAAGCAGTTCTGGCTTTCTGAACCTGCTGATTATTTCCTTGCCAATGAATTGTTGGACATTGTTACCAGTGTGCGTTTTCACCGCTTGGGCTACTGGCCACCTTGTCGCAAAATTGAGGGCTGTGATGATTTATTTTTTGTTGTTGTGTTTTCCTGGCATGGGGCCCACAATGTCAAGAGCCCATAACTTGAACGGTAGTTGGGTTTGAATGGGAGTACAGACTTAGGTGGAGTTTTGCTCTTGACAAACTTTTTGCAGATCTCGCACTGTTCTAGCACTTCCTGGACATTGCGGTATAAGGTTGGCCACCAGGCTTTATGTTTTAGGAATTTGTATATATTTTGGATCTTAGTATGTCTGAGATCCCTGTGGTAGCAAAGAATGGTATTGACTTGCTGATGTGTGGGAATGTAGGGAATGGTTGTGCCATCCGACATTTTTCTGTGAAGAGTCCTGTATACGTCAGCAAAGAGGTAATCATTCTTGATGACCGTTTCTTTGGTGATATTGGTTGTGCCTGCAGGGAACCCTTTGTCTTTTTTATGGAGCACTAGGAGAGGCCAGTCTGGATCAAGCCCATTCTCTCCCCTAGAAGCGCGGACATACAGGCGAGACAGGGTGTCTGCCATGGCAAGTTTGGCCCCAGGCTTATATTGGATGAGCATGTTGAACCTTTCTAAGACTTCCATCCACTGCGTCTGGCGGTGTGACTGGTTTGCTTGTGTCTTGAAATAGATGAGCAACTTATGATTGGTTAGTGCTGTGAATTCTTCCTGTTGTTCCAGGTAACAGCGCCATTTGACTAGGCAGTGTACAATGGCCAACAGTTCTTTTTTGTGGATTGGGTATCAACACTTGCCATCTGTCAGTTTGCGCAACTTGTAGGCTACGGGCAGAAAATCACCATCACTATTCTTAATTTGTAGTACCCCTCTAATGGATGCATCTGAAGCGTCAGTTTCCATCTGGTATTCTCCGTCTTGTTTGGGGTACTGTAAGATGGGCGCTGTTGTGAGCTTTTTTTGAGATGTCTAAAACATAGGTCACGTTGGGGGGTCCATAAAAACTTGGACTTGGCGCCTGTTATGGCAGACAAGGGGGCAGTCAAGACGCCACAGTTGGGTATGAAGCGTTGTACATAGGCCACCATTCCCAAGAAAGTGTGTAGTTCTGATTTGTCTTTGGGAGGTGGCATTTTGCAGATGGCTTATATCTTCTGACTGTTTGGTTTGATGCCGTCCTTGGAGACTATGTGTCCCAAGAAGGGTAGTTGCTCCCAGAAGAACTGGCATTTAGAGGGCTTGGCCAGCAGTTTGTGTTGTGCCAGGGTTGCAAAGACTTCCTCCAGGTCCTTGTGATGCTGTTCTACCAAGGGGCTGTAGACAATGATATTGTCCAGGTACACAATGGCGTGCCTGCCTATGTGTGGCGCAAACACTTTGTTCATGAAGGTTACAAAGGTGGATGGGGCATTGGCCATGCCAAAGTTGAGTACCACGCATTTGTAGGAACCGTACTTAGTGTGGAAGGCTGTCTTGGGGATGTCTTCCTCCTTGATACAAATCTGGTTGTAGCCTTCAGTTAGATCAATATTGGAGAAGACAGAGGCCCCTCCCAAGGCGTCAAAGAGATTGTCAATTAATAGCAATGGGTAAAAATTCTTAATGTTGACTATGTTTAGGGCGCAATAGTCTGTAATCAGGCATAAGGTACCATCCTTTTTAGCCACAAAGAATACGGCGGCCCCAAAGGGAGACTGTGAGGGGCGGATAAGTCCCTTTTCCAGTGCCTCTTTGAGGTAGGCGCGCAGGGCGTCATCATTTTTTGGGATCAGCCTGTAAATGGGATGTGCCTTGGGTACATCCCCCTTGAGTTGAATAGAGTGTTGAATGTGTTTCTCAGGGGGCAACCCAGGTAACACCTCCTTGAAGATTTCTGGGTGCCGGGTCACAATGTTGCAATCTTGTGGTGTGAAGGTGTCCTGGTGATCCTTGAAGTGTATGATTTCATACTGGCAGGAGTCCCAGTCAATTGCTTTCAGGATTTCTTTCTTGCCCTGGGTCTCAGTGATGCGTACAAAGATGTGGTCTTGTAGGAGTTGGTCTACAGAGTCCAGGTAGAATTGGTGGTTGACACCTTCACACTTGATGGTCAACACTGAGGTCGCCCAGTCCAGGTGGGGGTTGTTTTTCTGTAACCAGTCTAGCCCCAGTACAATGTCAAACTTAGGGAAGTCAATGACGGGACCTTGGACAATGGAGTGAAGGTTCTCAAGCATGACAGAGAAGGGGGCAGTCTCTTTTGTCACAGCAATGTGATGTTCATCAGCCAGGACCACGTTTTTAATATGCAAAGGATTAGTGGCCAGCTTGAATTTATCCATGAAGCTGCTGTTGACTAAGGTTTGGTCTGTGCCCAAGTCCAAGAGTGCTGAGCCTGTGTAACTGCAAAAGCGGAAATGGTAAGACATCAATTTATTGGGATGTCTGGCAATGGTGTACAGTACCAGGTCTTTTGAGGGCACTTGGATCATTGGGCATTGATCCATGTCCTCAGGTTGGTATTCATTGTTGGGCAAGTCAGGAGTTGCGTGGGGAGAGCTTGGCTTGCTTAGTGCTCTCCCCAGGCTTTTCCCTTGTCTTGGTTGCCTTGGGTGGCGGTGACACAGAAATGGGTACAATTCAATTGGCCGTTATTTCCATTCCCATTCCCATTTGAACCCGTGGGCTTGTGGTTGTTGCTGTTGCCTCCAGGAGGTGGTCAAGAGGAGCGCCCACTTGGATGGGAGTCCTTGGGTCTTTCTTGTTTCCCAGTCTGTGCCTTGTATAGAGTGTTAGATGTTTGTTCCGCTTTTTCCGCTTCACAGTACAGGCTTTGCAGGTTGGTAACCTGGTCCAGGTTCACATGTCTCATCACGTGCAACTTGAGAGCGTCATAGTACATGAGGTGTGTTGCTGGGGTGTCAAAGGCCATATCAGACGGGGCACAGAGACAGAGTTCCTTGTAGGCGCAGGTAAGTTCCTTCACGGTGCCTGTCTGGGTTAGGTTCTTTACTTGGCGTATGATCATGAGTGCCGTATCCTTAAGCATGAATCTTGCCAAGAAGTCCTGTTTGAAGGTGTCCCAGTTCTTGTTGGTGTGCTCTTTGTGCCACTTGTCACACCAGGTGCTAGCGTCATGGGTCAGACAAATGGAAATCTCTGTGATTCAAAATTGCTGTGGGCATTCCATCTGAGCCAGCTTGCTTTGGGCAGACTGGATCCATGCGGCAGCATTGTTGCTGTTGGCTCCTGCAAAGGGTTCCAAGGCGGCGCTGCAAAGTCTTTGTGCAACATAGGCGGGCATGGTGGTTTTGTCAGCTGGTTGTGGCATCAAGGAAGGCATCTGAAAGAACTCTTGGGTGGACAAGGCGTTGAAGGCGGGTAGCGGGATCACCGTGTTTTGGTATAGGACAAAACCATCAGGTATCTTGGTACCAGGAGTATATGGCGTCCAGTCGGGCGGGAGGCCAGACATAATTCTGTCGTAGATTTGTTGGCCGCGGCGTGTGTGGGCAACAGGCGGAATTTTTTCAAGATAAGGTAGGATGGAGAGCCTACCTGTGCTACAATGTCGTAACTGTGCTGTTTTAGCAGAGTTACACAGGGAAAAATATTTAGAAGATAGATAGTAATCTTTATTGAGAGATAATTATTATATAGTTCATGTGAATCAAGGATAGTAGGAACAGGATTGGTGATCACAGGGCTGGATGGGAGAAGGGGGTGGCTTGATCCTGATAATGAGTCAAGCGCCAAATCAAGGTATCCACTGTATAAGGATCATCATCTGTTCATGTTGATGGATTTGGTAATTTGAGTTGACTTCCTAGTCTGGCTTCAAGTGACCGGGTAATTGGGTTGCGGGTCATAAACCCGCTTGGTTGGAACCTTGCTGGCGGGTCAAGCCTGCAGTTTTGACATTAAGCCAATCAACAGCGCCCCAACCAGTTAAGAAACTCTGATTAGGGCCCAATATGGAAAGGAAGATACCAGGATTATACTTTCTGTGTGCAGGAGGATGATGGTGAAATATTTTTAAGCACCTCCAAAATACAGCTCACCTCTTTATAGTCATCTGGTGCATACAAAAGAGTATCCAACCAACAGTTATCAGTAGGCCAGCTCAAGATGAGTGTGAGCTGCAGCTAGGCCACTATTTACACCCTGCAAAGGCCACCAGGGATAATAGAATCAAGGACAGACAAAAAGTTTACAGAGCCAGAAAAACAACAGGATGACTTGCACAAGTAGCAACTTGGAACTGTCCAAAAGATTAGGGTAGAGGGTGTTGTATTATAAGTTTATACGGCAACAACGCCCATGTTGACACTTTTAATGTTGACACTATAGTAAAGTGATGACCCGGGTTTACTTAATATTGTTTCATGGATGTTGGCACTTTTTTAATTAACAAAACACTTTACCCTAAACATTTTTAATATAAAAAATATTTAAAATACATTATTATACTAAAATGACACCAAAAAGTTCAAAAATGCAATAAAAAATACCAAAAAGTAATAAGAATAAGGAGATATAAGCAAATATTTTCAATTTACTATGTAAAACACACTCTTTATTATAAAATTATTTTTTATTCCCATAAAAATTAGAATTCAATGAACCAAAAATAAAGATATTTTTATATATCATAATAACTACAAAATATAAAAAAATTCTATATTTAATTTATTATACTTTTTATAAGCATAACTGAAAATATCTCATAGCTTAAAGATAAGTTAACAAAATATAAGATATTTCTTACAAAACCACATTGAAACTGTATCTGAAACTTACCATTTATACTTAAAAAGATTAGTACTATTCAAAAAAATTAAAAAATTAAAAGTTTAAAAGTAAAAAAATATATAGCAAAGCAAAGTTAATTTGGCTAATTAAAGCCACCAGCAAGAGCAGTGGCAACATCTTCAAGGTATTTTTTGATTTCTGCCACCTTATACTTTTTCTTGACCACCTTCTGCACGTCCTCCTGGTAGTCTTGCTCCTTGGACTTCCTCTTCTTGGGGGCCACCCAGTTGGCCAGGTCGTAGGACTTGGAGACAGACCGGGCCTGCTCCTCTTGCAGCTTGGAGAAGAACTTGTTGTATTTGGGGTTGGACCCAAACTTCACCTTCAGGTGCTTATGCCAAACCTCAAGGCTAGAGGTGGTCTTCATCTCCCCCTTGAGGCAGGCGCCTTGAAAGTTCCAAGGGGCAGTGGCCCCGCTCTACCTCTCTGGGCAGTCACCTTCTTGCCCACCCATTGTTGCTCAAAGTAATCCAGGTAGCCTTTGAAGATGGTGGAGTGCTTCTTCACGTAAGCATCCTCCAGGAGGGCCTCAAAGCCAAGCCCAGTATGCTCCAGGAGCACAAAAGCCAAGGCAGCAAACTGAGTCAGGGCAAAGCGGCACTTCCCCTTACCATCATTAAGATACTTGTCAAAAAGGTCTTTCTCACTCTTGAGATTCTTGACAAGGGCCTGCCTAAAATGGAATAATCTGCCCTGGACTTCTCCATTGAAGGTAGCCTGGAAGGCTCTGAACTGAGCCTCCTCAAAGTCCATTATGATAACCTTTGGCCCAAGTGAGCGCGCATGAGCTAGCTGCTCAGCAACTATGGTTGCCTCATTCTTCTCAGCGGAGGAGAGATTTGCCCTTGTGGCGTGAGTGGGAGGGGGGAGCTGGTTGGTGGAAAGGGAGCTCAAAGCATCCTGGACAATCTTGAAGGCTCTGGTGTAGACTTCAGTCTTGGTACCAGGAAGGAGAAAGAACATAAGGTAGATGACCTGGTAATTAAACTGCCCATGCAGGACCCAAAGCTACTTGAAGAGAGAGGTGCAAGTAGCAAATGTGCTGTTGCACAGCCAGGTGGTAGCAGTGTTCAGCTGCTCCAGGTTGTGTGTTATGGCGTAGGCTACAATCCTATCCTCCACTTCCTGCCCATTTTCATGGATCAGGAACATCTCACCATCCTCTGTCTTCTTGAGGGCATCTGTGAGGATAAGGTCCTTGATACTGGTGGCGCTCTTGGCCAGGGGATTGGAGACTTGACGCCTATCACTCACAAACTTGACCAACTGGGTGTGGGTAGGGACCCTCTTGAGGTTGGTAGGGGACAGGTACTTGCAAGAAAGAACAGCCATCTGGGTGGCAGAAAGGTCTTTGGAGGTGGGCATCACCTGCACCAGATACCACTTGAGAAGGCAGGCTATGGTGGTGTTGGGCATGATGCAGGTATGCTTGCCCTTGATGGTTTGGACCAGGTCCCAGCGCTCAGTGTTGAACCGCACTGGGCAAGAGCAGTCCTTGCAGGTGTAATGCCGGCTCTTGAAGCCCTGATTGTCATTGTTGCAGCACAAATATATACCCATTGGCCACCATAGCCGGCCCACCCTTTACACTCATGATTGGGAAGTATTTGGGCAAGGAAGAGAGAACCTTGAATTTGCTGTCAACGTTGCAGATGTTGTGGGCCAACAGAGGGTCCCAAGGGCCAGCAGGAGCATGGCAGAAGCCAGGAAAGTAATTGCGGCGGGGCTTTGAATCATCCCCAGATGAGATTGAAGGGGGGAGTTTGGCGGGGGTGGGGAAGCAGACAGGGGCTTGTTGTGGTGCTCCTCATGTGCAGGAGACTTATCTTTGGGAGGGGTCTTTTTGCCTTGCCACTTCTTCTTGGTTGGCTCCTTGTCAGAAGCCAAGTTTTAGAAACTGTGCTCTGTAAGAGAGCCATCAGTTTCCTCTCCCCCAGTGGAGTGAGCAGGTCTTTTCTCAGGAGAGGGCTCAGGAGAGGGCTTTGGGGATGGTTTGGGGTGGCCTTCTTTGATGAGACAGGCTTCTTTTTGGTGGGTTTGGTTGGCTTTGAAGGACGCTTGGTTCCTTTGGGCTGTTTGGAAGTGTTCTTGTCCTAAAATAATAAGTAAAATGGTTTGAAATAAAGCAATGTACTTAAAAAACAAAAAAAAAACAGATTAAAAAGAATAATATACAAAAAATAAATCTTAGATGGTTTTTATTGGCATGTAAAAGTAAAAAAATACTTGTATAGTTTTTATTTTATTAAAGTTATAAATAACAAGTTAAAAGTTAAGATATTTATGTGAAAGCATTATATTTAGATATAGATTTCATTTTAAAAATTTTAAAATATGAAAGAGCAAATTCAAAAATACAACATATCAAAAAACGAGAAGTTTTTATTATGTAAAACATAAAGTTTTATATGTGAGAACTAAAAATTGTTGACATTATGAGTGACAATTAGTAAAAAAAGCTGAATTCTCATTGTCAATTACAAAAATTGTAGACATTATTTTTGATGACATTGTCACTGTCAACATTTTTTTGAAAAGTTACTATGTTTTTCATAGTACACTTAATTAAATTTACGCAGGCTAGCAAAAAATTAACTGTTTTCTGTGTGTTTTTGTTCACATATAAAAATTAAAAAAAACATAAAAATAAGTAAAAAAAAGTGTTAAGGTTCTTTATTAAAAATTATATTTTGGGGGTGATAATATGATATTTTACCATTGCGCTTATATGAAGTTGTTAAGAAGTTGTATTCAAGTATTGAAAAGGTTAAAGTGTTGACAATGTCACTTACAACATTCTTTATATGAGGTGACATATTAATCTAGGCTTAATTGTGCCACTCTAATTTGCTTAACTCCACCCCAGGGGATGATCACAAGCAAATAAACAACATTTACAAGTGTCAACATTATTTTTAATAATAAATTCTATAGTAACTTACATAGTAAGTCACACTTAAATTATTGAATCCCTGTTAGCCACCAATCCACTTAATATATCAAAGCTTTAATAAGTGCCACAGATATATTTATAACATGAACCTTTCAACAATCAAATGTATGTGCACTGTCTTTTTCAATATAATAATTCAATAAAAAATATATTTTTAAATGCACACTTTTTTTACTATAGATGCTTCAGTTTTGTTATTAAAAATAAGTTCAGCTTAAAAAGTGTTGACATTGACACTTTTACGTCGTGAAAACAAATAAAAAATAAACTAATTCTTATAAGTGAAAGTAAAGGAAAAATCAGGTTAAATTGAGTTTTTTATTAAGCTTAATATTAAATTGTGTCAATATGACCACAATTTTGCCGTGTTTTCTGGGTTTGCACCCCTGAACACTTTAAAAAAGAATCAAGCTAGTGCAACTAGCAAAAAACATAGGAGATTTAGAGTTTTGAGTCAACAGTGGCCATGTTGACAAAGTGTTGACATGGCCACTGTCAACATTATTATTGTTGACATGGGCGCTGTTGCCGTTTATACTAGCACTTTGAAGCCCAATAAAAAGATCATAAATATTTCTAAAATGATTTTAAGCTGTTGGATAGATTTTATCCAGAAATTAAAATAATCATTTTAAAAGTTCAATAATACTGTTGATTCTGTAGTGTCCTTTTACATAAGAATGTAGATTATATAATATTAGCAAGGCAAACTAGGCTGTCAGGATTTTTTATGGATATGAACTTATACAAAACTAGCAAGATTGCTTCACAGGCATGAAGCCCAAACTCCATTGCTCCTAGGTACCCCTTTATCAGTTCCAATGATGCTTATGGCCCTGAAAACTATACCAATGATTTGGTTAACTGCACCCTTGCCACTCAGGATACTGCTTACATGACCATCTAAAAGATCAAGGCTCTGGAGCTTACAACAGAAAATGTAGCTAGGGCCCTCTTTCATAACTTTAGCTAGGCAATTATGACCTCTATTAACAGCATTTCTTTGGTGGTTGGGCTCAAGATTTAGACTCCCTGGATTGATCCTTTAGATATGACCTTCAAACCAGGATTCAAGTGCACTGTCAAGGTGCCCTCCAGTGAAAATTTTTGTACCCATGTCAATAGTCTCCCCAAGTATACCATCCACAGGCCAATCTAGAGGGGGAAAACTTTAAATCAGCACATTAAGACAATCTCAATTATTTATGTTTAGTTGATGATTTCTAAGATAAAAACTACTTGTTCAGTTTTTCTCTTTGCAGGGTTCTATTCCCTTAAAGGGGTGTCTCCCAATCCCCTTGACACCAATAGCCCAATGACCTTTGTCACATTATTGCTAGTTATGAATGATTCTTATCTCTAATTGGTGACTTGTGGTTGCCTGAAGCTTCATAAATCTCTGGATGATCTCTGAATAAGATTTCCCTTCAGCTCACTACTCTATATTTTGAATTTTTCATACTCTGTCCCCTATTTAGACCTATCTAAAGGAGCCTATTGTATAATCTTCATTCCCAGGGCCTTATAGTAGCCCTTTATTTATCCCTGAAGGATGGACCTTGGCTTATTAAAAACTTAAACCTACAGGTAAGATATCCTTGCTGTATTCTTTAGCCTCATCTAAAGAAGCCCACACCAAATTTTACGTGGGTGAAAGGGCTCTCAAAGTCCATGAAACTTAGTTCTCCAGTGAGGATATTTTTGTATGCTACAGCTTAATTCCCAAGAGTTTCAGTCATTTGAGTTTCTCTAGTTCTTGGGCAATAATTGTGTTGGTATTCTTGAGCATGAGTTTTTTTGATAAAGGCCCCTTTAAACAGGTCCTGCCTTTTATTCTGGGAGGGTTTGGGGTCAGCCCAATCTCTGAAAAAGTTGGTGGCTATTCCTGCAAGCCCAAGAAAGGCTTTGCTTGCCCAAATGGTTTGGGATGTCCAACCTGTTAGATCTCAGATATTTTGCTTTGGATCTATGTGATGGGATTTTCTTAGTGTAAGCCAGCACAGGTGCCAATTTATGCAGTGCCTAGATGTTTAAAAGCTGCAGAAGATATTTTGGGTGTTGCCTGAGGGCTGTTGGTTCAGAGTTTCTCTTGTGGTGAGATAGTTAAACTGCTTGATAGGCACATGAGCATTATTAAAGATGTCATACCCAATGTGAATATCTTGTTTTTTGTAGGCCCTTCAGATACTAGGTAGTGCTACTCCCTGTGTCTTTGTTTTTAGAGTAATTGTTCCTTGATTAAGGTAGATATTCAGAATCTACTTGATCTACCACTGTTGAGTATATAGTTCTAGGAAGTACATAATACACAATAAAAGGAATGTTTAAAAAGAGTTGATATCTTTATTGAATATAGGAGGGCTTTAAATGTCCTTTCAATATTTCATAGAGTATTCATGTAGATCGTGTATGTCATATGGTTTGGAATGCATGGATTCTTTTTGGGAACTCGAGGGGTTAATAACAGTGTAATATCTGGATTGTGTCTTAGGTCCGCCTTCTATTCAATAGTTGAGTTGGTTCTCAGTAATTTTTTTTTCAATAGGGATTAATCAAAGGTGTTGCAGCATTTTGGGATGACTGCTACTCTCTCATATAATAGTTATAACTAGATCCGAATTATTAGGCTACACGTGAAACTATACATTGGCTAGTATTTTGAATTTAATTTAAAATAGGTACGCTATGGTTTGATCTTTTGTCTTGGCTGAATAATAAATATTAGCGTTATTCTTAATTGTGAATAATTTATTATCTTTTTAAATATAAACTACCATTAAACCCTAAAATATATTTAATCTGAGTTTTTAGCAAAATGGTAAAAGAATGGCCCATCGGTTAAGCCCGTGAAAATAATAGATGTTGACTTTAAAATTTCTGCTGGAACTTTCATCTTTTTTAGCATGTAAATACTGAATCTTGTGCTTGTAAATTGAATTGCGTAAGAATGAAGTATTTTGAAAGTAAAGTGGCGACAAATCAGATGCAAGGAAACCAAATGGCTGCTAAAAAGGTGGTTATTCTCCTACATAACTAATGCCTACCATAAAAGATCAAAAGTAGTTAAGAAAGTTTATTTATTTGCTCTACCAGTGGAAAAAGTGTTGGATTCCTGATGCGATGGAATCAAAGCTGAAGGGAGAGTCTGCTGGTGGGTGCTCAGCAACAACGGTGTGGTGCTTAACTTTATGAGTATTGGCAGTGGGGGTCGTCAATACTTTTGTAGCTTGAACGAAGTTGGTAGAGATGGTTGGGAAGTCATTGGCGATGGTAAACGTACTTTCAGTTATTCTACTCTTATTTATACTAAAAGATACCATGGTTTCTTTAGTGGCATTAGTAAGCTGACTGTTGGCCATTTCAGAGATATTCATACCAGCAGGGGATATCAACGTCGCGGCGGTGTTCATGGAGTTGGTTAGGTCAGTGACATTGTTAAATGTATTTTCATTTATGCCACCAGGGGACATCAATGTTGTGGCATCTGTAGTGTTAGTAGAGATGGCTGAAAAGGAGTCGGCGGCATCGATCAATGTGCTGTTACTTATACCATCAGTGGACACTAATGTTGCGGTATCTGTAGTGTTAGCAGAGAGGACTGAAAGAGACTCGCTAAGCTCGACGAATGTACTGTTATTTATAGCATCAGTTGACACCGGTGTTGTATTATCTGTAGTGTTAGCAGAGAGGGCTGAAAGGGAGTCGGTAAGCTCGACAAATGTACTGTTATTTATAGCATCAGTTGACACTAATGATGTGGTATCTGTGGTGTTAGCCGAGAGGACTGAAAAGGAGTTGGCGTCATTGGAAGGTAAAGTCTGTAACTCTTCAGGAGAATCAAAGTTGGAATTGGAGTCGGCACTGGCGGCAGCAAGAAGGGAAAATAGAGACACGACCTGCATTTTACTGGCTTAATCGATAGCTTACCATTGATAGCAACAACTGTTGACTTAAATAGTATAGATGCTTTCTTGTCTGAGTTGAATTCAAGCTTTGATAGTAAAAAGGTTATGAAGCTTTCGGCCAATGTTCCAAAAGCATATCCTCATATTTACTACATCAACTGATTATAAAAAATATGCTAAAAATATATAGATCATTCATTAATAAAAATATTTTAAAATCAGATGAACATCAACGCCTCGAAGTAGATCACTAAAAACAAAGGATCTACACTTGCTATAATTTAACCTTTATTGGCTAAATGTCATAGCAACGGTAGATCGACGATCGAACAATATTGAACCACACCTTTCTTTATAGCTTAATTAGCGCCATGTTTTAAACATATTTAACATGTTTATAGTCATCCAGATAATTAACAAGGACATTTATTATATTTTCTTAAAGGCCCATATCCCATTCGACAGGTTTTTTTAGCAACAAAACCCTTGACATTGAGTTTCTTATACAGTAGTTTTCAAAGCTAATGCGGTAAGCGAAAACAATTCAAATTTAAACGAAAACAACTCAAATGTAAATGAAATCGACTCAGATGTAACAAAGTCAAAAGCCAATTAATTTATATTGATTAACAGTAGATTTGGATTCACTTCTGTTTCGTTTCCTGCTGAGTTTATTTCTTTTCAGATGAGTTGATTTCGTTTTCATCTGAGTTATTTTCGTTTACAGATGAGTTTTCTTTTGCTTAGCGCCATAGCTTTAAAACTACTGTATTATTTCCTTAAATCTCATTTAAAGCCTCTTAAAAGGTCCAAAACTAGTTTCAACCAACGAAGTTGCATAGCCGAACTGTAAAACGATACTGAAATTGTGAATTGATGTTGCTTGAATCATGATTTCATGTCTAGAATACTGGGCTAATTTTGAAGTTTGGGGAATTTGGGCTGGCATAGGCTGAGTTAACGTAATCTGCGCATTTTATACACATCATGTTTCATATGGTTTCTCGGCATCTAGAGTAATAAAGGCCAAAAAGGAGCTTTATGCTATTTAATCAAAGTAACATTTCGCTTAAACATCTGACTTTTTTAAATTATATATTTATTGAAAGACTTTTTTTGATAGATTACTAACAAAAATAGCTGTTCCTATAAGTTCTAATATTTAAAATATAAAGCTTTACTTGAAATTTAAAAAGGTTTATTGTAGAAAAGAAATTTTTAGAAATTATGAGCAAGAGCTTCTTAAAGGCATAAGATTAAGTGCTGCCAATTCCAAATATTGTATCCTTTTTCACCTGTATTTTCACATATTTTACAAGCGGAAGGCGTATGGGCATTTATTTTTCTTGTTATGCCTAAGCACCAGATTAAATATTTTATAGCTTAATTACATTAATCATATTCAAATTATTCAGAAGGCTTAAAATATAATCAATCCCAAATCTTTAATTGATCTTGGGCTTAGATGAATTTTTAAAATTAATATATCGATTTTAGAATTGAAAATTGCAACTTATAGTATTACTGAAAATATTTTAAGTGCTATTAAAAACTACAAATCAAAAATATTTTTGATGAGTTGCATAGGATAGTAATAGCAGCCCCAAAGCTATAAATAATATTGCCTTAGCTTTGGTTCATCTTAACTTTCCTTAGTTTGTTTTAGAAAAAAGTTGTTGTCTTTGAAAGACTAATAACTCTATTTGAAAGGCAACTGTGGTAAGTTTGACTCCCTTAAACTCAACTCCCTGGTACTTGACACTTTGTTGAGTACCAGGAAGTCAAGTGCTGCATATGTGAATCTATTAGTATTTTTGGCTTAACCAATTTTAAGCTAATTTTTACTAGTAATTTAGGGGTTCAAAACCAAAAAACCAAGGTTGAATTTACTCAAACTCAACTCTGTTTAATAAATTGGTTAGCTAAAATACCAATTTAAGGGGCAATTTATAAGTAAATTTACTAATAGAAATGAAAAAACCTGTGGTTGACACTCTAAACCCAAAAGTGACCAGTTTGACACTTTTTAAGCCAAATCAATATTTTATTAATAAAATACTTATGCGCTTATATAAAAATTGTTATTTACTATTATATTTTTATTATTAGTGTCCATAGTTGTTGATTAGGCTCCCAAGCACCACTATACTGGATTTGGTGGTATAGATATTAATCAAATACCCCACTTGTTTTACTTTATGTCATTTCCGGGTTTTTGGATTAAGTGGTGCCACATAAATTAAGCCCAATTTATTAAGAGATTTAATATGTAATTTATAAAAAACTGAAACTTGACACTTTCTTTGTTTGACTCTATCCACTTGACACCTGATTGGTTTCAGATTTAACTAATCAAAGGCTCAGAATTAAGGCTAAATTAATATGTGACGCACTATGAGCGCCACTCGACACTCACCCACTCAACACTTTAACTTGGGGATTAGTACAGAGAGCTTCTTAACGTTTTAACCAACACTATGGTAAATAATTCACTCCCAGCTCCTCATAGCATACCCTAATCACTAATAAACACATTTCCACTCATTTACTTTTTTAACTTATGTTGTATTTTTTTATTTTTGAGCATACAAAACTGCCTTGCTTTTGGGTTAACTTTCAAACCCGGTTTAAATTTAAGCAAGTTTTATATGTAAAAAACATAGTAAATTTGATGTTTTTGCTCATTTCTGGCATAATTGACAGTGAGAATTCAGCTTTTTCCGGCTGTTTGACAGTGCCAAACTTGACACTTTACTATGTTTTGAATTTTCAACTCTCAATAAAAAACCACATAATATTTTTTTGCTATTATAATCTACTACTTTTTCTGCTGCTCTCCATATAATTTTCAATTAAACTTTTACATTGATTTAACACTAAGATGTTATGCTGAACTTAACATCTTTGATGCTTTATCATAAATTCACTTATTTTCTATGATTTAACCTTTATATCTACACTTTGAGTTTCTATTTTGCTTCTATTTAATTTTTTATGTTTTTTTATAAATAAAACTTTATTTGCACACTTTTCATTCAACTTTTACTTTGCTTTACCTCTTTGTGTTTGCAATATCTTCTCAATTATTTTATTTACAATGCTAAACTTTTCTTTAGACAAAATCAAGCAAGAACAGCCAGCAGCCTAAGCGCCAAGCCTCCAAAGGCTCCAAAGAAACTGCCTCCACCCCCAAGCGTGCCAAGAAGCCTTCAAAGGCAAAGTCTCCAACCCCATCACCTCCAACCACATCTTCTCCCACTCCATCTCCTCCCACTCCTCCCCCCTCCACCCTCATCTTCTACATCCCCTTCACCTTCCCCCCAAAAATCCTCCCCCAATAAATTTGATGGTGATCTTACCAACCACTCATTTTATCACTCAGAGGCTGACTCTGAGCCTACCAAGGAGCGCTGGACCAAGAAGGCAAAGGCTGCCAAGGAGCCCACCTCTTCTTCTGGTAAGAAAAAGGAGGCATCCAAGCAGGCCTCAAAGAATCCTTCCCCTCCCCCTCCCAATGGCTCTTCCCCTCCTTCTTCATCTGACCCCCAAGATGAGCCGGAGGATTACTCCAAGAAGTTTAAAGCTTCTGGTCATGTGGCTTGGGATCCACTGGCCATCCACAACATTTGCAACATGGACGGAGAGTTCAAAGTTCCCAAGCGCTTCCCCTGGTACTTTCTGATCATGTCCGTAAAGGGCGGCCCTGGTTACGTTGCCAACAATTATATCTTTAATTGCAACAACCAAAAGTGGCAGACCAAAAGCAAGCACTTTGTCTGCAAGGATAAGACTTGCAGGGCCTGGTTAAACACTGAGGGCTGGGAGTAAGTAACGTTGGAGAAGGGGGAGCACACTTGTGAGCCCCCCAATCATCTAATCACTCACATGCTTAAATGGTACCTTGTTCAGGTCATTCCCACCACCACCAACCTCTGCGCTTCTGATCTGGCCATCAAGGCCCTCCAGCATCTCAAACTCAACAATATCAAGTTGGTACCAACACAGGAGCAGTTGGTCAAATTCATTAGCAATAAGTGTATTGCTGCAAATCCCCCTCCCCCCAAGGCTTATGACATCCTCTCTGAGCTCACGCTCACGCATGAGCTTAAGCAGCTTCCTAGTGTGGAGCGCTTCCTGCTCCATGACAATGGGCCTGCAGCCAAGGACCGTATAATCTGCTAATCAACTCAGCAGAACCTGATGGAGTTGAAAAGGGCATCAACCTGGCTAGTTGATGGTACCTTTGCCACTTGCCCCCGGATGTTCAAGCAGCTCTGGATGGTTCATGCCCAGATTGACATCCAGGTGATTCCACTTGCGTTCTTCCTTCTTCCTGGGGCCACTGAGGCCATCTATACCCGTGTGTTCTCCATCCTCCGCCAAGAAATTGCCCTCCTTCCTCCCGCCAATGATGATGAATCCAAGAAGACTCCCCCCACACCTGCGCCAACCCACCTGCCTCTGACAAGGACCAGGCCACCCTGGACTTGGAGGAAAAGGCGAGGCTAAGAGCTCTTGGGCCTCGCGTAAGCATTATGGACTTTGAGCCTGCTCAGTTCAATGCATTTGAGCAGCTGTTTAGAGGGGAGGTGCAGGGGTGCCACTTCCACTTCTGCCAAGCAGTTGTTTGTAACATGCAGGCCTACACAGAGCTTAGTAGGTTGAGCCGGAGGGATACTTTGGACACCTGCAGATTTGTGCTGGCACAATTTAGTGCCTTAGCTTTTTTAAAGCCAGAGCACACTGCATTGGGGTTTAAGGTGCTCTCAAAGGATTCCTGCATAGTGAAGCACCCAGAGTTCAAGCCTTTCCTCGAGTACTTTGAGCCCCAGTGGATTGGGAAGGTTGTCACACAGAGGCAAGGCAAGGCCTGTGCCAAGGCCAGCTGGAATGTGTACCGGGCGGCAGTGAATGATGAGCTCAAGACCACCTCAGTGCTAGAGGCTTACCACAAACACCTCAAGGCCAACTTTGGGCTCCACCCCAAATTCAATAAGTTCTTTTCCCTCTTGCAGCACAAGCAGGAGAAAACCATCTCCAAGCTGCGTGATCTCTCCAACCGCGTCCCCCCCACCAAGCCAACAACCTGCTGTACCCTCTTCACCAAGGCCATCCAGGGTGCAGCCAAGCACAAATACAAGGCATCTGAGCTTAAGCAGCAGCTTGAGCTTATTGCCACTACCCTCCTGGAAGGGACCAAGATGAAACAGGGAAAGAATGACAAGGAATAAACTTGCTTGCTTGCTTAGTTATATGATTTTTACTTTTAACTTTTAACTTTTAACTTTTTAACTTTAATTTTTACTTATTAGCTTTGATCATTTAGTTTTTAGTTTTAATTTTAAGTTTTTTTAACTTAATTAGATAGCAGTAATTGATCTATGTATAGATGGTAAGTTTGAGATGAATATTTATAGTTGGAAGTAAGTGAAATATCTTAATTTTTGTTAATTTCCAAATAAAACATATGATATTCACAGTTGTGCTTATATGAACTATATTAAATAAATATTAATATTTCTTTATATTTTGCATAAATTTATTTGTTGTGTTTGTGTTTATTTTTTGTCTCATTGGAATTTAGTTTTTATGGTAATAAAAAATATTTTTATAATGAAGAGTGTAAATTACATAGTAAAATGAGAAATATTTGCTTATTTCCCCTTATTTCTATTAATTAAAATACTGTTTTTATTGCATTTTTGAGTTTTCTGGGGTTATTTTAGTATACCATAGCTGTATAGCTTATTTTTTATATTAAAAGTTTTCAGTACATCAAGATCCGTTAATTAAAAAAGTGTCAATTTCCAGTTGTCGTCAGGGCAAAAGCTGAATTCTCACTTTACTATAGTGTCAAGTTCAAGGAAGTCAATTTCAAGGGAGTCAAGTACCAGGGAGTCAATTTTAAGGGATTCAAACTTACCACAGTTTTCATTTGAAATATACCCTCTATTAAGCCACCCTACTTCATGAACTTGCCCTAATACACCACTAGTATCTTCTGATATTTTTGTTTCTCTGGTAGCACCACATGATTTCAAATGATAAGTCATCTCAGAACACTCTGAGAAGCTTTCAAATGTTAAAGGTAAAGTATATAATAACCCATTCTTCATCAAATATGAAAGATTAATGTGCAGATTTTTAACTTCAAGCACTCTTTTTATAGGCCTATTTTTTCCTCATAAATATAAAGGAATACCTTTGAGAAATATCTGAGCCTTATAGCACCTAATTATACAATCCTATATTTTTCTTCCTGCTCTTTAAATAGATAATTTAAGAGTTCATAGGATCAAAAATAGCCCTATTATAAGCCCATACTTTGATATGATGTATTCTTTTTTGAAAGTGGCTAAATCACCTGTAGGGATGCAAAAGTGAGAATTCAAAAGTGAGGATCTAAAAGTGGCCAAGTTAACAATTTTGAAATTTCAAAATTAAATCAAAACAGAATATCTGGAAATAGAAACTCTTATGACCATATAAAATACTTTTTATCCCTTCTCTCAACCAAAAAATTCAAGAAAAAGTAGTTACTTTATTATAAAAAGCCATTTTTTAAAATTTAAAAAGTGTCAACTTGGCCACATTTAGATTCTCACTTTTGCATCCCTACAGTTGATTTGGCCAATGTTGCCTTTTTTTCAACCTATCTGATTTAAGAAGCTTATTATACATTCACACAAAACAAAGGATCATGAGACAATATCCAAGACAAAAATTATGGTACTGCTGTAACTGTTCTGTATTAACAGAGTAAAATAATGGAAATATTTGAGAACTGGATGATACTTTTTTTGAGAAATGTGGGATTATATATTTGGAGTAGATCAATTTACAAGGAACAAGATTGTGACAATCAATCAGTTGGATTGGACAGGGGGAGGCTTGATCCTTGTAATGAGTCAAGTGCTAAATCAAGTTGCCCAATGAGTAGGGATAATCACTGGGTACTATTGTCATGTTAAGAAATCCAAGTTGAATTTCACATTTGGCTTCAGGTTATGGGGAAGTCAAGTTGAGTGGCACAGGGTCTCACATGAAGAACTTTTCTGGGAATAACCCTGCTGTTTTGACAGCCTCCCCTGGCTGAAGGTCTGCTTCCCCCACTGGAAGATCAGCAGGAGATTGTCTGGGGTGTGGGCTCTATATCCCATTATTTGATGTTCTGTAACTGGAATCATTGCATTTTACTGTCTTTAACAGGCTTTGCATGATTGCAGCCTGTTGTGGTGCAGGATCTTGTCATGTCTCCTTTTTTCCAAGCCTTATACCTGGTAAGTACTGTTATCATTCACCTTTTGGATGGGATCAGTAGGCATTTAAACTGTCTGCATATCAACTGTCAAAATTAATTTTATACCCAGGTTGACACATTAGAAAAGTCTAGATAAAGTTTACTATCATGTAGCCTACTAGAAGTTGACACTTTTTTAACAAGCAAAAAAACAAATGCTGAACTTTTCACCTAGTAAAATTTAAGCTTTAAAATATTTTTTAGGGTGATATGGTCATTTAGAATCCAGAAAAATAATAAAAAATAACGCAAACCTATTTGAAAATATAATAAAAAATAGACTTCAAAAATAATTTACTATGAAAATAACTGTTTTCACTATAAAGTGTTTTATTTACCATATAAAAAGTTCTTAAATTAAATTTTCAAAAAAACTTAATAAAAATTAATTATAACAAATAAAAAATTAAAGATAAATATTTATTTTAAGAATAGTTGACATAGCAGTAACCCCAAAAAAATATAATTTAGTACTAAAAAATCTATTTAAGCTAGATAATCCAGACTCTAGCATAAAAATCTTTTATAAAAACTATTAGTTATTTCTACCATTTTAATTTAAATTATCTTGTTAAATGATATTATTAGTTTTAAATTAAAGTTATATAATAAGATATTAGAAAGAGCCATAAAATGTTTATTATAAACTAAGTTAGAGGTTTGTTGCAAGAGAGTAAAGTGGCAATCTTTCCTATCTTCTCCCCAAGCTCAGATAGCTTGTACTTATTCTTGACAGCTATCTTTATCTGCTCTTTGTAAATGCTAGCCTTGCACTGTTTTATCTTCTTTGGAGCCCTTACTTCCATATCCCAAAGGGAGAATACTGTCTTTCCCTTTTCAGCCTTAAGGTACTCAAAGAAGGTGTTGTATCTGGGATTCACACCAAAGAAGGACTTTGGATGTGTATGTCAGTTTTCCAGGCCCAATATTGTCTTCATTACATCCTCAATAACAGCCCAATAGCAATTTCAGCTTGCCTTTGATGCTGGCTTGGCCCTGAGCAGACCACCTTGTGCCCCACTCATTGTAGCTCATAGTAGTCAAAGAAGGATTAGAACTCAGCTTCATGGCTCAAGGCATAAGGGTCATTACAGAGAAGCTCAATTCCTTGGCCAACATTCTCAGGCTTAATAAATGCAAGAGCAACAAACTTCTGGATCAGAAGCTTACATTTACCAGTTGTATCTTGTTGTGTGAGAGAGCTGAGGAGGGTCTTGCCCTTAAGGCATCTATTGATAGCCTGTTGGTAATGAAAGAAACACCCTTGTGCCTTGCCATTGAAGGTTTTTACAAAGGCATTGTATTGGGCTATCTCATAATCCATGATAATTATTTTGGGGCCAAGGACTCTATTGTGTTCTTTCTCTTCAGCAGCTAGGGTGACTTCATATTTATCAGTGTCATCTGGATTGGCCCTTGTTGACAGACCAGGATTTATTCCAGCCTCAGTGGGAATATATTTAAGGCTCTCCTGTAGAATCTTGAATGCTCTTAGGCAAATCTCCTCTGAGGCTCCAGGAAGAAGAAAATATGCAAATGTGAGGACTTTATTATCAAGCTGAGCATGCACTACTCACATCTGATAGAATAAATTAGGACATGTAACAAATGTCCCATCACAGAGCCAAGTCTCAGTGGCACAAAGTTGCTCTATGTTCTTATATTTGGCATAAAATATGATCTTTTCTTTTGCACCAGGTCCATCATCATGAAGAAGTAACTGTTCATTGTCTTGGTGTCAAAACTGCAGGCTCAACCCACCAGCAAGGTTCCAATCAAGCAGGTTTGTGACCCGCAATCTGACTTCCCAGTGACCTGTAGCCAAACCAGGAAGTCAACTTGAATTACCAAATCAATTAACATGAACAGATGATGATCCCTTACAATGGATAACTTGTTTTGGCGCTTGACTCATTACCAGGATCAAGCCACCCCCTTATTCCATCCAACTGTGTGATCACCAATCTTGTTCCTATTATCCTTGATTCACATGAACTATATAATCCCTATCTCTCAATAAAGATAATTATCTAGTTTCCAAATATTTCTCCCTTGTAACTCTGCTAAAACAGCACAGTTATAACATTGTTAGCAGAAGGTAGGTTTTACATCCTACTTTATTCCCCAAAATTCTGCCTGTTGCCTGTACTTGCCGCGGCATACAAATCCTTGATAGAATCATGTCTGGCCTCCCGCTAGACTGGACTCTGTACACCCCTGGTGCCAAGATACCTGATGGGTTTGCCCTGTACTAGAACACAGTGATCCCACTGCCCGCCTTCAACACCATGTCTGCACAAGGTTTCTTCCAAAAAACTGCCGCTAAACCCCGACCAACTGATGAAAGCACCATGCCAGCCTACATAGCCCAAAGACTCTGTAGCGCCGCCTTGGAGCCTTTTTCTGAGGCCAATGATAACAATGCCACCGCATGGATTCAGTATGCTCAAAGAAAGTTGGCCCAAATGGAGTACCCACAATGCTTTTGGATTGCAAAATCTCCATTTGACTGACCCACAACGCCGGTACCTGGTGCAACAAGTGGCATGAAGAACACACTAAAAAAATTGGGACACATTCAAACAAGACTTCTTGGCAAGATTTGTGCAGAAGGACACCACACTCATGATCATACTCCAAGTAAAGAACCTAACCCAAACTGGCACAGTGAAGGAGCTCACCCGCGCCTATGAGGAACTCCAACTATGTGCCCCCTCTGATATGGCCTTCAATACTCCAGCTACCCACCTCATGTACTACAACACAATCAAGTTGCATGTAATGAGGCACGTAAATCTGGACCAAGTAACCAACCTTCAAAGTCTGTACCGCAAAGAAGAGAAAGCAGAACAAACATCCAACACCCTTCACAAGGCGCAAACTGGGAAAAGAGAAAGACCCAAGGACTCTCACCTAGCTGCGCATTCCAACCAACTGCCCCCTGGGAACAGTGACAACAATGCAAACCACAAACCTGCGAGCTTCAATGGACATGAAAATGGAAACAACAGCCAGGTGAACCATACCCACTTCCGTGTCATCACCACACAAGATGCTCAAGATGAGAGAAAAGCCCAGGGAGGGCACTAAGCAAGCCATGCTCTCCCTGCAAAATTCCTGACTTACCCAATGATGAGTACCACCCTGAGGACGTGGACCAGTGTCCAATGATCCAAGTGCCCTCTGAGGACCTGGTACTTTACACCATTGCCAGACATCCCAATAAACTGATGTCTTATCCTTTCTGCTTTTGCAGTTACACAGGCTCAGCACTCCTGGACTTGGGCGCAGATTGAACCCTGGTCAACGCAGCTTTGTAGAAAAGTTCAAGCTAGCCACCAATCATTTGTGGATTAAAAGTGTGGTCTTAGCTGATGAACACCACATCACCATGACAAAGGAAACTGCCCCCTTCTCTGTAATGCTAGAGAACCTGCACTCTGTCATTCAGGGTCCTGTCATTGATTTTCCAAAGTTTAACATTGTACTGGGCCTAGACTGGTTGCAAATAAACAACCCTCATGTGGATTGGAAAAAACTTGGTATTGACCATCAAACGTGAAGGCATCAATCACCAGATTTATCCTGATTCTGTGGACCAACTCTTATGCAACCAGGTCTTTGTAAGCATCACAGAAACCCTGGACAAAATGAAAATCTCAGGATAATCAACTGAGACTCCTGCCAATACAAAATCATACATTTCAAAGATCATCAGGACACTACCACGCCTCAAGACTGAGAGATTGTAGCCTATCACCCAGAAATATTCAAGGAGGCTCTGCCAGTATTACCACCAGAGAAACACATCCAACACTCCATCCAACTTAAAGGAGCTGTACCTAAAGCGCGACCCATCTACCGCCTTACCCCAAACAAGGACAACACCCTACGTGCCTATCTCAAGGAGGCCTTGGAGAAAGGGCTTATCCACCCCTCTCAATCTCTTTTTGGTGCTGCCGTATTCTTTGTAGCAAAAAATGATATTAATCTGCGCCTAGTCACGGATTATTGAGCCCTAAACAAAGTCACCATTAAGAATTGTTACCCACTGCTACTCATTGACAACCTCTTTGATGCCCTGGGCGGCGCCACAGTCTTCTCCAAGATTGATTTAACCGCAGGCTACAACCATATCTGTATCAAGGAGGAAGATATCCCAAAGACAACTTTCCATACTAAGTACAGCTTATACAAGTGTGTGGTGCTCAATTTTTGAATGAAAAATGCCCCATCAACCTTTTTGACCTTCATGAACAAGGTGTTTGCCCCGCACATTGGCAAGCACACTCTAGTCTACCTAGACAACATTATTGTCTATAGCCCCTTGGTGTAACAACCTCACAAAGACTTGGAAGTGGTCTTTGCCACTCTGGCACAACATAAGCTGCTGGCCAAACCATCCAAATGTCAGTTCTTCTGCAAGCAGCTACCCTTCCTGGGACACATAGTCTCAAGGGATGGCATCAAGCCTGACAGCCAGAAGATCCAGGACATCTTCAAAATGCCACCGCCTAAAGACAAATCAGAACCTCTTACTTTCTTGGGGATGGTTGCATATGTACGTCAATTTATACCCAACTATGGCGTCCTGACTGCGCCCCTGTTGGCCATAACTGGTGCCAAATCCAAATTTGTATGGACCCCTCAGTGTGACCTTTGTTTTAGATGCCTCAAGAAAAAGCTCACAATGGCACTCATCCTACAATACCCCAAATATGATGGGTAATATCAAATGGAAACAGACGCCTTGGATGCATACATTGGTGGCGTACTGAGAATAAAAAACAATGATGGTGATTTCCTGTCTGTAGCCTACAAATCATGCAAACTGACAGATGGTGAGTTCCAATACCCCATACACAGCAAGGAGTTGTTGAAAATTTTGCACTTCCTAGTTAAATGGTGTTGTTACCTAGAACAACAAGATGAGTTCACAACATTGACTGACCACAAATTACTTATATACTTCAAGACTTAGGCAAACCTGTTCCGCCGGCAAGCCCACTGGATGGAAATCCCAGAGAGATTCAATATGCTCATACAATATAAGCCTGGTCCAGAGCTTGCCATGGCAGACACACTCTTGTGCCTGTATGTCAGAGCCACAAGAGGCAAAAACGGTCTCAACCCAGACTAGCCTATCCTGGTACTCCAAACAAAGGACAAAGGCTTCCCCCCTAGCACCACAGACATAACAAAAGAGACTGTCATTAAGAACAAGAATCTCTTTGCTGATGTGTACAGGATCTTATGCCAAAAAATGTCCAATGGAACCACCATTCCTTATATTCCCACCCATCAGGAGTTGACACAATCCTACACTATCACAGAGATCTGGGACACACAAAAAGTTGCAACCTCTACAAATTCCTTAAATATAAAGCTTGGTGACCGACCTTATACTGAGACATACAAGAAGTCCTAGACCAATGCAAAGTGTGTGAGAAGTTTTCAAAAAGCAACACCCCATCAAAATCAGTACTCCCTATCCACACACAACTACTCTTCAAAGTGTGGGCCCTAGACATTGTGGGCCCCATGCCAGGGAAACACAATGAAAAGAAGTACATCATCACTGCCATAGACTTTGCCACTCTATGGCTAGTGGCACAAGCAGTAAAAACACATACAGGAAATGAAGTGTGGTGGTTCATAGGGAAAGAAAACATCAGCAAGTTTGGAAAGCCAGAACTCCTGATAACCAATGGAGGCAAAGAATTGACCTCTGAAGACACCAATGTGTACCTCACCAAAAATGGGGTTCAGCACATAGTGACAACACCATACCATCCTCAGGCCAATGGACAAGTAGAGCAGTTAAATGGCAGCCTCATGCAAGCCTTGGCCAAACTCACTTCCAGGAGACCTGAGGACTGGTACAAGCATCTACCAACTGCATTGCTTGTATGCTGAACTCACGTGAACAGATCCACTGGAAAAAGCCCCTTTGAGTTAGTCTATGGCACACAGCCCAATATCATCTAAGAATTATCAGGACCTAAGCTGGAAATACCAAACAAGGTTCCCCCCGCTCAGATCCTCAGGTCATACAGGCCAACAGCAATCAATCAGAAAAAGAAGAAAAGAGTCTACAAAAGACCTTTGTCCCTATCCAGAACAGACATGGGGTCAGCAACAAATTCTGGGTCATGAACGTTGATAAAAGTAAACTACAGCCAGAGATAGTAGGCCCTGCCATCATCCTAAAGGTAAACAAAAACAACACTTACCTCATGCAAGGACTCAAAAAACATAAACAAGACAAAGTCCTCCACCATGATTGCCTAAGACCCTGTAAAGCAAGACAGAAGTAACAAGAAACGGTCCTGCCTGCCACCAAACAGCAGTTAGTACAATATGGCTCTTGGGCTCCTGACAAGCTCCCTGACAACCTGCCCCCAGGGAGACCAACCTTCAGTTGGGGGGATGTCAAAACCGCAGGCTTGGCCCGCCAGCAAGGTTCCAAGCAAGTGGGTTTGTGACCCGCAATCCAACTTCCCAGTGACCCATAGCCAAACCAGGAAGTCAACTCAAATTACCAAATCCATTAACATAAACAGATGACAATCCCTTACAATGGATCCCTTGTTTTGGCGCTTGACTCATTACCAGGATCAAGCCACCACCTTCTTCCATCCAGCTGTGTGATCACCAATCTTGTTCCTGCTATCCTTGATTCACATGAACTATATAATCACTATCTCCCAATAAAGATTATTATCTAGTTTCCAAAAAGATTCCCCCTTGTAACTGCTAAAACAGCACAGTTACAACATTGGGTCATCTGCAACTCAGGAGTAAGGACCAGGTCTTTTAGTTGGGTTGCACTTTTTCCAATTGGGTTTAGTTCTTGGTGTCTATCACAGATATACTTAACAAGTTGTTCACAGTCAGGGACAATTTTAAGGTTCTCTTTGCTCAAGTGTTTGGTGGTCTTTACTGTCAGGTGAGTTGCTTTAATGTCTTTTGATACTGGACCATTTGGAATAGGTACCACTTGAGCAGCTTTTCAATCAAAGTGGTGGGAGGCATGCAGGTATGTTCCCCCTTTTCCAAGGTAGCTTTGTCCCAACCTTGGGTGTTTAGGTGTGCTGGGCATCTTCTGTCTTCACATGTAAAACGTTTGCTCTTGCTTCCTTGCTTCTGATTATTACAGTTAAACACATAGTCATCACTGACCATGCTTGGGCCACCTTTGACTGACATTAATGGAAAGAATTTTGGGAATCTCTTTGGGATACTGAAGGAGCCCTTAACATTGCAAATATTTTGGGCTTTGTCGTAACTGTGTATTTTTAGCAGAGTTACACGGGGAAAATATTTTATAAGCTAGATAATAATCTTTATTGAGAGATAGTGATTATATAGTTCATTTGAATCAAGGATAGTAGGAACAAGATTGGTGATCACACAGCTGGATGGAAGAAGGGGGTGGCTTGATCCTGATAATGAGTCAAGCGCCAAATCAAGGTATCCACTGTGAAGGATCATCATCTGTTCATGTTGTTGGATTTGGTAATTCAAGTTGACTTCCTAGTCTGGCTTTGGGTGACCGGATAATCAGGTTGCAGGTCAAAAACCTGCTTGGTTGGAACCTTGCTGGCAGGTTGAGCCTGCGGTTTTGACAGCTTTTAGTGCATCCCATGGCCCAGGAGGAGCGTGTTGAAACCCAGAAAAGTACTTATGTTGTCTATCATCTTCATGTTCACCAGGGGAGGGTTCACAAGAGGGCTCAGGAAAAGACTTGAAGCTTTCCTTTATTTTCTTCTTGTTGATGGGATTTTCATCTCCCTCAGACTCATATCAGCTATGGGAGGTGAAACCATCATCAGAGTCCTTCTCAGAAGCTGAAGATGTGGGTTTTTTCTTTTTTGTACATCTTTTTTTAAGCTGTCTCTTGAGCACTTTTTTGTAGAAGTGTTAGGCTTAACAGTGTGTTGAGTTTATACTTCTGGGAAGTATAATAAACGAAATAAAGGGGAAGATTTAAGAAGAGAATGATACTTTATTGAATATGAATATATATTAATATATAGTATCATGATAAGCCACATGTCGTTCATGTACAACATGACAGTCACAGGGCTTATCTGAGTAATTTTCCTCTTGAGTCACAAGGCTTAATCAAGTTGTGTTCCATTTAGGACCTGGATTGAGTGATCCCTGTCATAGATGGTTAACTGATAAAGGTGCCACTGGCTTATTGGCTGGGCGGTGAACCATTTGGTGAGCCGCTCAGTGATTTACTTGGGGCGTTAATCCCCCAAGAGGGAGTAATCAAAGATGTTGCAACAAGTGTTTTGGAAGTTTTTTATTGGGTTTCTTCTTATTAGGCTGGGGGTTTTGATTTATCCCATAAAGAAAAAGAGATTAGAGAAATAACTGTGAGTAAAGTATAAAAAATGAAAGTTAAAGCTGAAAATATATCAAGTTGTGGAGAATTATTATATAGACCATGCAAAAAACCTTCAATGTTATTAAGATATGCAGTATTGAGGCTTTTTATTAAAAAAAGTTGCATAAAATTACATTTAAATGTTTAGTGTCAACATTTTAAGTGTTGACATGTATTAAAATTTTGATTCTAGACAGTTGGCCTAAAATACTGTGTTAATTCTGACAGTCAACTTGTAGACAGTCAGCATATTTGAGGTGAATCACTATTTAAAAAACATATAAATCTTAATTTAATTAAGATCAGGTTCAAAATCTAGACTGAAAATAGGCTGTTTAGAATTTTGGCTATAATAAAGTTATATTCATATAACTTTTCAATACTAAGTACTACATAGTGTAATAAGAGTTTTATTATTATGTGAATTTTGGGGTCCTAAGCTTACCATTTTGTAAGTTGAAACTTTTAAGCTGTGTCTTTTGCTTTTTAAGCCAGTGAAGGTGACAATTAAGCCGGATTTGGCCTTCTTTTATAGTAGAGCTACTATTAAATCTTGCTTAAATTATGTCATTGTATTTGCTTACCTTATTCTCCTTGTATTGCTTTTGCTTTCATGTTGAGTTTTCTTTGTGTTGACTTTAAATTTTACTATATAAATCCCAGTTTTAAGTTATAGGATCTGGCTTAATCCAATGTTTAAGGGTTAACCAGAACACGTCCAGTGGTTTCAACACTGGAATAAACAAATAATATAAAAACAAAGCTTGAAATTTTTATCCATTATATGTCAAAGAACTATGAAACAAAGGACCAAATAAAAATGTAAATAACTTATTATAAGTGAAGATATTCCAGATTACATCTATTTTTATTAAGAAATATGATAAACTGTTAATTTATGTCAACATTGTGTAGATTTATTGTTGAATTTGGGCTTAAATTAAAAATTATAATAATTTGGCATTTTTAATAGTAATTTGCTTCTTATTTTGTAATAAAAGTCAAGCTTATTCTTAGTTGATGTTGACATTGGCTTTGTTTTATAATTGATTATCAATTATAACTATGGGATACAAGATAAAAAATTAGTTTAATTAGCACAAAGCTGGTAGGCTTTGTCCTAAGTGCCAAATTAAAGTCAACTGTCTTTATGTCAACACTTTGTTGACATGCAGACAGTCAACATGCAGACAGTTTTAATACCAATGCTCTCTTTTGATGATATAAGGGTCCACTTTCTTGGGATGTAGCTTGCTCTTATTAGTGCTTCTCACTAAACTTTTCCTGACCTTGTGCCTTTCTTTAAGAAGGATTGGTGTCTCTTGTAGCTGTTTTTCTTCTCTGACTTTCTGATCAGAGTTGCCCTGGATACATTGGGGTTAATTCTGGATGGAACTTGATTTTATTTTCAACTTTGGTCCTGTAAGGCCTGAATTATGTTGGGCTTTGTGGTGTTCCAGCTCCTTAGACACCAATATATGCCCTGGGTCAAAGCCAGGTGCCGGCTGGATGGGGGTGTAATTCTCCAGATAGGGCTACTTCTTGGGCAGTAGCTTGTACTTCAACTGCATGGCTGGAAATTCTTCTAGTACTTTTTTATGACCAGGCAAGCGTCCTTCCATGGACCTTCACATCAGCTGAGAAAGACCATCCTTGGGCTGATACCAATCCTTAAAAAGTCTTTTGAACTCATCCTCTATGAACTCCTTGCCTCTGGTGATCATCTCTAGGTGTTTGGACAATCTTTCCCATTCCTTGTCTGATGTCTTGCTTGTTGAAAACCTTTGGCAGTTCTGGCAAAGGACATCTTCTTCACCTGAGCTAGGGTAGAAAATGTTATGGGTTTTATCCATTGAGAACAATATACAACCAGGGATAATGAATGGGGGTCAAGAGTGGCATTTATTGTACTCAGAAGAAAGATCCCCTTAGAAACCTTCTGTAGCCAGTTTTGGAAGGAATATATTTGGTTTTCCAAGCCCCCAAGTCCTTTCTTTGTTTCTTGGTCTCCTTGTACTTGGTCTTGGTCTCTTTGTCCTTGGTCCTATCATCCTGATCCAAGTCTTGGAATCCTTGCGCTGTCCTTTGTGTCCCACTACCTGGCCTGTAAGTCCTGCGCCACTATGCTCTTGGCCTTGTATTTTTTCACTGTGGTCCTGGGCCCCTGCTACTATGTATTGGGCGCCTTGTACTGGCTTATGGCTTTGGAAATCCACTATTCCCCCTTGTTTCAGTATCTTTCCCCTTGAATAGCTCCTTTCTTTCAACCTTTTTTCTATTTCTTTTGTTTTTCAGTATTAACTATACTGTTTTCTTGCTCTATAATAAATTGAACTTATGTACTTACTACAGCCAATAAGAGATGACTTTTCCCTGCCAAACCCCTTATTTTTTAGTATTTTCCCCTTATGTGTTACAAATGGAAAACATTGATGAAACAGGCTTTGGCCTTCAGCCAATCAGACGTCTGGATTGGCATGTTTCTATAAATGGTTTCCCTGGATGACCTACTCCGGATCCCTACTCAATCCTATTGTCCTCCTGCTCCAGAAAAACTATGTCTCTGCGTTTCAAACAGTTTCTCTGTGTTTTCTGTTATGTTTTGCTGGGCTAATCCAAAAGTTTTCCCCTATGTTTTACTTAATGTATTTTCTTACTAAAATTTTCTCAGCGTTTCTCTGTGTTTACCCACTTCTTCTCAATTCTTGGTAAAACTCAATTCTTCCTGTTGCTCTGTTTACACCCCTCTTAGTGCTACAGCAAATTCCAGCCCCTGCTCTCAAAGTTTTCCTGTGTTGTTCACATCTTCTCCTGCCTCTACCAGCTCAATCATTTTCTTAATAAGTACTATCAAGTTTATACTTCTGGGAAGTATAATAAACAAAATAAAGGGGAAGATTAAGAAGAGAATGATACTTTATTGAATATGAATATAGGCTAATATATAGTATCATGACAAGCCACATGTCATCCATGTACGTCATGGAGGCCATGGGGCTTATCTGAGTAATGTTCCTCTTGAGTCATGAGGTTTAATAAAGTTGTGTTCCATTTAGGACCTGGATTGAGTGATCCCTGTCATAGATGGTTAACGGATAATGGTGCCACCGGTTTATTGACTGGGCGGTGAACCACTTGGTGAGCCGCTTAGTGATTTACTTGGGGTGTTAATTCCCCAAAAGGGAGTAATCAAAGATGTTGCGACATCTCCCCCTGGGGTGCTGGAAGGCGGAGCCTTGGAAATCTTCTTGAGGGTATCTGGTATACGGGCCTGGTACTGATCTAGTTTGGCGTTAGGAACAGGGAGTCTTGAATTTTGTTGGGCTGCTCTTGCCTTACACAAACAAAGTGGATCATGATGCATATGTTTTAGTTTGGTTTGAGCTCCAATCCCTTTGATGAGGTAGGTGTTAAAGGGTTTCACCTCCATGACTATGCCCGGTCTGCGCAATCCTGGGTCTCTTTTGTGCTGGTTGTGGTTGACAACCCAGATTTTGTCTCCGACTTGGAACCTTTCTTGTTGTAATGGGACTGCTTCTCATTGAACCCTTTGCTGTTCCATCACTTCTTGATCTTTCTGGCTTGTAGTAATTTTGGGTCATTGCTGTCTGGAATCTTCTTGGGAAGTGGCAGTTGTGTTCCCATGGTAGTACTGACAAGTGAAGGTTTCTGACCATAGACAAGTTCATAAGGGCTTTTGCCTGTATTGCAGTTAACTTGTGTTCTGCAGACCATAAGGGCGGTTGGTAACATGTCAACCCAGGCTTTTGGATTGTTGGAAGATAACTTACTGAGGGCTTCCACTAGAGAGCCATTTAGTTGTTCTACGCGTCCATTTGCTTGAGGGTGATATGGGCTGGCTGTGACGTGTTTTATTCCATTTTTGGCAAGGTATATGTTTGTGTCAATAGCTTTGAGTTCAGTGCCTCTATCTGTGATTAAGAGGTTGGGCTTTCCAAACTTAGCTATGATCTCCTTGCCAATGAATCATCTCATGTCATTGCCTTTGTGCTCCTTTGTGGCTTGTGCTACAGACCATCTGGTTGCATAGTCAATGGCTGTGATGATGTACTTTTTTCCTTTGCTTTCACCAGGCATAGGTCCCACAATATCTAACAACCATACCTTGAAGGGTTGTGTGATGGATATGGGTACCACTGATTTGGGTGGAGCTTTGGTTTGGGTGTACTTTTCACAGACCTCGCATTGTTCTAGTACTTCTCTGATATCATCTAGCATATTGGGCCACCAGTAGCAAGACTTGAGGTATTCATGTAAGTTTCTGCTACGGGTGTGTCCCAAGTCTCTGTGATAACAGAGGATTGTTTCAATCTTTTGTGTTGACAGGACATAAGGTACAGTGTCACCATTTGGAAGGATTTGGTGGAGGGTACTATATATGTTTTTGAACAGATGTTTGTTCTTGAGGACTTTTTCTTGGATGTCCATTGGTGTGCCAGGCAGGAACCCTTCCTGGAGATTCCCCATGATTAACATGGGCCAGTTGTGGTCACCATTAGTGCAGAGGATGTGTTTATTGTATAGCCTTGATAGGGCGTCTGCAGTAAGCATCTTTCTGTCTGGTTTGTATTTAATTTGCATGGAATATCTCTGTATGAGACTCATCCATTTGGCTTGTCTTCTTGACAGGTGTTGTTGTGTTTTAAAGAATACCAATGACTTGTTATTGGTGAGTACTTTGAAAGTCTGAGCTCCTTCTAGATAACATTGCCATTTCATGAGACAGTGTATGATGGCGGCCAACTCTTTATCATGTATAGGGTATTTTTGTTTGCCGTCCAATAGCTTCCTGGATTCATATGCCAAAGGAAGGAAGTCTTTCTGGGCCGTTTAGATACGGAGGACTCCTCCTATGGCATAATCAGAGTGTTGGTTTCTAGCTCATAGATACCCTTGCGGTTTGGGTATTGCAAGATGGGGGCGGTAACCATGCGCTCCTTCAGCTGGCGGAAATGTTGATCTTGTAAAGGTGTCCAGACAAACTTGGTTGTTTTCCCAGTGATGGCTGATAGGGGAGCTATTAGGGCGCCCCAGTCAGGGATGAACCTGTGTACATATGCTACTATTCCAAGGAAAGTGTGAAGCTTGCTCTTGTTTCTTCAGGCTGGCATTTCTGTTATAGCGCGTATCTTGTCTGGATTGGGCTTGAACCATCCTTGCTAATGATATGACCAAGGAAAGGGAGTTCAGTTGAGAAGAACTCACATTTGGATGGTTTGGCAATCAGTTGGTTTTCCTGCAGGGTACAGAGGACTGTGCGGACGTCTTCCCAGTGTTGTTGTAGGTTGGGACTATAGATGATAATGTTGTCCAGGTAGATGATTGTTATTTTCCCAATGTGTTTCTTGAATACTTCATTCATGAAGGTTACAAAGGTACTGGGAGCGTTTTTTATGCCAAAATTGAGGACAACACATTCAAAGGATCCGTGTTTAGTTCAAAATGTGGTCTTTGGAATGTCTTCAGGTTTCACGCAGATTTGGTGATATCCTGCTTTCAAATCAATTTTTGTGAAGATTTGGGACCCCCCAGGGCATCAAAAAGGTCATCAATTAGGGGCAGGGGATACATGTTCTTTATTGTGACCTTGTTGAGGGCCATGTAGTTTGTGACTAGGTGGAGGCCTCCATCTTTCTTTGCCACAAAGAAGACAGCGGCACCAAAGGGTGATTTTGAAGGTCTGATGAGGCCTTTCTCAAGTGCTTTGTCAAGGTAGGCTTTCAGAGTGTTGTCTTCTTGTGGTGTGAGGCGGTAGATGGGTTGCGTCTTGGGCACGCTACCTTTTAAGTCAATTTCATGTTGTATACCCTAATCAGGGGGTAGCCTGGGTAGTGATTCTTGGAATACAGAGGGAAACTCATTGACCAGCTGGTCTCTGATTGGGTTCTGTTTGTGTTGAATTTCTGTGTTTTTGAAGTGGATGACTTCATATGTACATGTGCTCCATTTTTTTTGCTGATGTCAGTTTCTTTCTCCGTTTCCATGATCTTTACAAATATGTGGTTTCTCATGAGGGTGTCAAGGTGTGTTGGGTACACATGATGGTGGACCTCTCCTCACTGGATTGTGAGGCTGGCACTGTCCCAGTCTATTTAAGGCTTTGTCTTTTGAATCCAATCTAATCCAAGTATGATATTGTATTTTGGGATTAGGATGATGGGGCCACTAATTGCCGTTTGGAGGTCTCCAATTTGGGCCCGGAAAGGTTTGGTCTCATGGGTAACTGTTGTGCTGTGGTTGTCTGCCATGATGACTCTTTTGATGTTACTTTAAATGGTAGGTAACTTCATGAGGTCTGCAAAACTCTTGTTAATAAGCAATTGGTTAGCTCTAGTGTCAAATAGCGCTGTGCCCTGGTATCTGCAAAAACGGAAAGGATAGGTAAGGAGTTTATTTCCAGATTGAGCGGCAAACAGGAGAGGGTTGCTGGAGGGAACCTGGATCATGGTGATGGAGTCCACGTCCTGTTCTCTGTACAAGTCTTGTGAAGAGGGGGAGGGTGGCTTGCCTAAGCATTCCCCTGAGCTTTGCCCTCCTCATTAGTATCTTTGGTGCTAGCCTGGTTGGCTTGTGCAGTGTGATTCCCGTTTTGAGGTTGGGTACTGTTGGCTTGGTTGTTTTGCTTGTTAGGGCAAGGCTCTCTCTTAACTGTGGGGTTTTCCTTACGCTTGTTGGTGGCGTGTAGATTGTCAGACTTCTGAGCTGTGTGTTTCCTTCTAGGAATACATCCTTGAGGTTCTTGCAGCAGGTCATGTCAAACTGACGTCTGATATGTGTAGGAAGGCCATTGTAGAAGTCCAGGCGTGGTCCAGGTTCATCAAAATTGATGGTGTTGGGCGCACAATCATGTAGTCCTTCATAAGCTGCAATGTATTCCTCAATGGTTCCTGTCATTTTGAAGGTTCATAGTTTGGTCATGATCACTACGTCTGAATCTTTCATGGAGAACTTTTTGAGGAATGTGGCTTTGAATATTTCCCAGTTTTCCTTCTGGTCATGATGTTGAGTTAGCCATTTGGTAACAAAGCGCAAGGCGGTCCCTGTGACACGGAGGGCAATTTTGCTGACCCAGAGTCTTTGGGGGTACTCCACTTGTTCAAACTTGCTCTCAGTTCTGTTGATCCAAAGAGAGGCATTCTCACGGCGTAGTCCTGAAAAGGTGCCAATCTCAGCAGTATGTAAGCGCTGAAACACGATATTGGGTATCTCAGGTTGCATAGACGCTGTTGTAGCTGGCGTGGTAGGGAACAGTCTGCGGGTCTTGAGGGCGTTGTACTGGTCAATGGGTACAAGGAGATTATTGTAGATGACAAGTCCAGGGGGGACGTCTTGTCCTACTTTGTAATCTCTCCAACCGTTAGGGAGTGACATTATTTGTGTTCTTTTCTTGGGAGGAATTTTTCCTTTGAGGTGGGTAGGTATGGATAACCTACCTGTGCTACTACTGTTGAGTTTATACTTCTGGTAATTATAATAAACTAAATAAAGGGGAAGATTAAGAAGAGAATGATACTTTATTGAATATGAATATAGGCTAATATATAGTATCATGACAAGCCACATGTTGTCCATGTACGTCATGGAGGTCATGGGGCTTATCTGAGTAATGTTCCTCTTGAGTCACAAGTTTTAATCAAGTTGTGTTCCATTTAGGACCTGGATTGAGTGATCCCCGTCATAGATGGTTAACTGATAATGGTGCCACCGGTTTATTGACTGGGCAGTGAACCACTCAGTGAGCTGCTTGGTGATTTACTCGGGGCGTTAATTCCCCAAGAGGGAGTAATCAAAGATGTTGTGATAGTACTTATATTTATTATTTCATTTTACTTGTCTAATAACTTATTTTTTTAATTATTATTTATCTTTTTAATTCTTTTAATGCTTTTGATTCTTTTAATTCACTTAATTCTTATTGATCTTTTAATTCTTTTAATTATTTTTACTTCTTTATTCCCTTTAAATCTTATCACTCTGTTCTTTATTGTTTCAGCTCCCCTGGATGATCCTTTTTCTAGTCCTTCTTCTTCCCCCTGTTAATCCATACCTACATCTTCCATATGAGCTTCTTTATTCTATTAGTATTCATAAGTCAACGCCTCAGACTCAGGCAATAAGTCTCTACAAGTGAATCAACTTAGACAGAACCCCCATCAGTGACCTAAACTTTTGTCCATAAGCAACAGACACTCCTCATGTATTGTCACTGGTTTTGCTCACTTAAGCGGTTAGTTTGATCTTCCAGGTGGAAAAATATTAAATTTACTTCCCAGAAACCTCTAAATAAACAAGATCTGCAGCTGTTTCTCTAAGCATCTGCCTTGATAATGGTTCTGGGCATAACTATGCTTGTCCAGCAACTTTAGGACTCCTCAAAGCTACCAGGAAGATATAGAAAGAGAAACCTTACCCCCCAGCCTAGGTAAAGTTGTCCAAATGCAGCCCCCCTACATTTGGTCTTTCAGGATTGACAATTTTCTTCCCCTTGAAACCCAGCCCAAGGGTGGTATTCAACCCCTGACCCTGACTCCCCGCAGACCACCAGCCCTGAGGATCAATGGGCCAGCTGCCTGCATTTTCTTGGGATTAAGCCCCTTGAGCTAAGACTGAGCATGACACTCTAGATGATAATGCCAGCCAACCCTTAGAAACATCAGTGTAAAAACAAAATAAACAAGCTGCCTAATGGAGGTAAAGAAATTCCTATCATTAGCTTCATGAGCTTGATATCTACACTAGTGGCCAATCAAGAGCCATTCCTAGAAGAAAATGCAGGCCAGAAGCCCGCTTCCATGCCTAAACCTTGAGAACAAAAAAATTGAGTGATCTATTCTGAAGCTGTGACCAATAAGCAAACGCCCATCAGTAGAGCCATTTTGCTTCCTCTAAGCCCAGGTGTCCTGACCACCCAACCTCATATTTCCTGACCCTATGATGTACCTCAGTTTGAAAATGTAAGTTTGGCAGAGGGTACTATATAGACCCAGAGACCCTGTGCTAAAACTTCATTGTCATTTTTAAATAAAAGGTTATGAGACATTGGTTTCCCAATTATTACCCTATTTTATTCTTGTCATTTATCAGTTCAGCTCAAATCTTCCAGACTTCCTGCTCCTCTGCCCGCAGTTTATTGTCCACCTGGTGCTACCTTTGGTCCTGTTCACTTTATGGAATACCCCTTGAGGTCCAAATACAAGGAATTTACCCTTGATAATATACTTGAACAAGATCCCCTGGCCCATTTAAATTTGCAAGTAAGATACAACAGACAAGGCCCTTGGCATCACACCAGGCCCTGCCTTTTCAAAGACAAGTACAATTTGCTATCCGCATATCAACTGGATATGAAACCTCCAGTTATCCCAAAGCCAATGTGTGCGTCTGCACCCAAACTTTCCTTGGACCACATGATAAAGCTGTTTGGAATTGTGTACATCACCCTCTCTGGGGTGATTAGCACTATAATTCCAGCCACTGACCCATGGTCCTTGGTGGGAAAGTCCTCCTCATACCTCTTTAAGCTTGCTCTGATCTTTTGGTGGGCTCTGCCTGCAAAACCTTTGGCCTGCGTGATCTCTGACATGGTCTTAGGATCTCAGCACTCCCTCAGCGCATCATTTTCCAGCTAGTCAAGGCCTTCTTATCATTCCACCCCATGAATCAAAGTTTACCTTGCTCCCCTTTCCTGGCTTAAATCTCTTATCTCTCTTGGCTCAAACCTACACATCTCAATAAATTAACCAACACTTATCTGTTTCTAGGCATTCAATCTTTATTATGGCCAAAATAGCCCTTACCTGCAAAATGCTTCCATGTGGATTTCAATAGGCTGTGTGCAATCAATCAGTTCAAAAGGTCTTTTCCCAGTGGGTCTGTTTACTCAGGTCTGGCATACACAGAGAGTGGTTGGTAACTGCTTGGTCTGATCTTTAGGTGCTCCAGCAGTGAGTTTGGCAAGAGCTTGTACAAGGCCGACATCCAGACCCTCAGCCTTACCATTGCCTGAGGATGGTTGGGCTTTTTTACGTGCGCTTGACTCCTTGCTTTGTCAGGTATACATTGGCATTACCAGACATTGGTTCCTTGCCACCGTCTGTTAGGACCAATTCTGGATTCCCAAATTTTCCAGTCATCTCCTGTTTATGGAACAACACACACTGGTGCCAGTGTGTGCCTTGGCAGCCTGGGCTTCCTGCCACCTGGTGGTAAAGTTGATGGTGGTGATAATGTACTCCTTATTTTTAGCCTTTTCAGGCATGGGTTCTACAATGTCTAGTGCCCAGGCCTTGAATGGCAGCAGTGTTTGGATCAAGAGTGCTGAGCTGGGTGGTGTGTTGATTTTGGTATAATCTTCACGCACCTCACATTGTTCTAGTACTTCATGGATGTCTCTTAAGGAATAGGCCACCATATCCTGTGTCTCAAGAATTTATAGAGGTTTCTTCCCTCTATGTGACTGATATAACTGTGGTAGCATAAGATAGCGTCCACCCTTTAGTGGGTAGTAATGCAAGAGATGGTTGTTCCATCGGAGATCTAACAGTGATATGTGCTGTTTATGTCTGCAAATAAGTACTTGTTCTTGACTAAAGTATCACATTTGATGTCTGGGTCCCCAGGAGAAACCCTTTGTCCTTAGTACATAGTACAATGAGAGGCCAGTCCCTATCCAGTCCATCTTGGCCCTGGGAGGCCCAGATATAGAGTTGTGACAGGTCACTGCAGTGGCAGGTTTGGTCCAGGATTACATTGGTTCTTTGTTTTAAATCTCTCCAGTAACACCAGCCAGCCTCCACAGAATTTTGGCTTGGATTTTGAAATCAATGGGGACTTACAGTCTTTAAGAGCTTTGAGCTCCTCTTTCTGTTTGAGGTAACAGCTCAACTTGACCAGGTGTATATAACAGCAAGTAGTTATTTATCATGTATTCAATGATGTATTTCACATATTTTAGCTTTTGTGTTTCATACACCAATGCTAGTATTTTCCAGGAATTGGTTTCAATACAAAGGACTCCAGCTATGGAGACATCAGAGGCATTCTTTTCCATTTAGTAGTTACTATCTTACCCAGGATGCTGCAGGATAGGTGCAGATAAAAACCCTTCCTTGAAATGCAAGAAACATATGCCAAATCAGGGTGTCCATCCAACCTTTGACTTGGCACCTGTGATAGCTGATAGGGGAGTAATGAGGACACGGCTGCTGAGGATAAACTAATGGGCATAGACCACCATCCCCAGAAAGGTCTTTAGTTTTCTCTTATCCTTGGGAGGCGGCATTTCAAAAACAGCTTAGTTTCTCTGTGTACTGGGATTGATTCTTCCCTTGATACTGCTTGATCTGGGAAAGCTAGTTCCTCACAAAGGATCAGCATTTAGAGGGCTTTGCCAGAGATTTTATGCTGTGCCAGAATGGCAAATACAGCATCTAGATCTGATGATGCTGTTCCCTGTTTGTGCTGTACACAATCATGCTGTCCAGGTAGGTGGGGGCATGCTTCCCAATATGCAGGGCTAAGATCACATTCATGGAGGTACAAAAGGTGAACAGCGCATTTTTCATGCCAAAGTTGATCTATTAAAGCTACCCAGACATCACTGACAGGGTATAGCAAGCTTTGCAGCCAGGGCATGACAAAGATTAAGGTGGGGGTAGTGGAAACAAGGAAACCTGAAGTGCAGGGGGGAAACCTTGCTAGGAGTGGGGAGTGAGGGTACAGGATTACAGGGGGATGGGGCCCTCAGTTCATCTCAGGAGGGATACCAGTAACTTAGGATTCAGTGCCAATGACCACAAGGACTGGAAAATTTGCCCATTAAAAATCTACAGCTTTACACATCTTACCCTTGGAGTTACTATAGAATTTCTGAGCTGTAATCCAAGACAGCTTATGGGCGCCAAGGCTGGGCAGATTTGGATGGGAGTTAAAGCTTCTTGAAAGGTATGGATGACTGAGGATCAGATGGCCCACAGTAACACATGAAAGGTTGCCCCTTTATAAAAATCCAGGACCTTGGACAGTGATTCATACAGAAACCAGTCCACTCCCCCCCCCGTGAAGAGGGGTGGTGCACTCTATGGCAGGGTGGATGAGGTAGCATGAATCCCTCTCTATCTTGCTACTGGTGGGGCAAAGGAAGAATCTTTGGACAAGGGTATCCTCTGCACCACATCTTTCACATGAGATTAGTGCAGCTGCTCCTATCTTCTATCCTGGTCACCCTGCACAGGATCTTTAAGGTATCTGCCTCATCTTGAGGTTTATCATGTCTATATGACATTCCTTCCAGTAGAACTTACTTTGGGGTGTGTATCTCTATGGCCAGAGTATCTCCAGGGCTACAGGGGTGATGGTGCAGATTTTTAGCTCAGTAACCTTGGTCCAGGGGTGTTCCAGGATGGCCATGAAGCATGGCTACCACACCAGCTGGGCCCTACCTCTGTGCTGTGCCTCTAGTTGAAAGGATCTCAGGCTTCAGTACTCCTTGTAGGTGGCCAGGAATCTGTTCTGTAACAGATCTATCCCTTGGGGGCCTCTCTCTGAGGTGACTCCAGAGATCCAGCTGTTCAATGTATGGTGCTTGTGGGCCAGAGATAGACCAGACTTGCTAGTCCATTGAGTCTTCAGGACATACCTCCAATTTAGGTGGCAATATGTGCAGAGAGGATAAATGGCACAGCTCTTCCAAAGATCCTAGCTGTGACCTGCTTGATGTTGCTGGTCCAAGGCCATCCTTGCTGGTGCTTCTTCATAACTTCAAAGCTTTTATGGGCATAGTGTTGGGTCCTTAAAGCGCTGTTTATACAATCCAGCTCAGAAATTGTAGAGGGTAATGCACAGGGGAAGGATTGTGCTGTGAATCAAACCTTGGAGTAGCCCAGGGTATTGGCTACCTGAATCCTACCAACTTGGGTGGCCAAGCTACAGCCCCAACTAGTCATGGTCTGTGGCACATCTCTCAATGGGTTGGATTCCATCAGCTGGGTATCAAACCCTCCCACATATAGCCAGGTACTTAATTGTCTTCCTGCTTTGATGGTGGGCTTGATACAAAAATAAGATGTCTGAACCCAGGTATGACAAGGATAATTGCCTGGGATCTGCTGGAGTTGATCTTTTTCCGGGAGAAAACTGAGTATCTGGTCCATAGTGAGAAAAGCATCTGGTGTCCTGATTTGAGGATAGATCCACAGTACAGTCATTGGCAAATTCTTTGGCTTTGATCAGGTCTTGGCCATAGGTTGCTATGACTTTCAGGTCTTTACTCATTTTCTTGAACCAAGGATCAATTGCCACATTGTAGAGATTGGGCTCAGTGGGTCTCCTTGGCTGAGCTCTCTGGAAAGAGAGATTCTATCCTTTCCTTGTGGTCTGTTGCTATCTGGATAGTCAAGCCCAGGAGGAAGGATATGTGCCATGTACTTATGGTTGCTGGGGAGGGGTGAGCCTTTATTTATGCATCCAGGTACTTCTAGGATACTATGTTGTATGCTTCATCTTGGTCCAAGAAAACAGCCTTATTGCTGAGAGGTATCCCTGAGGATGATGGCTTACATGTCCACATTGCTGGTTATTGTTCTTCCTGGAGTGAAGCCATGTTGGCACTTGTGCAAAGATTGGGGAGTTAGGGTGAAAAGCTTGGATATCATGATCTTACTCAGGATCTTATGGTCTGTGTTCAAGAGTGTGATGGGTCTCCAGTTCTTAAGCTCACCTTTTGGTCCCTTCTTAGGGATCAGAATGATAAGTTCCTGGTCATAATCATTAATGCTGGTCCTATTTGCTAGTGCTGTGTTGTATACCTCAAGGAGTGCAGGATAAATAGCTTCAAAGTGGTGTCTGTAGAACTCATAAGGTAATCCATCAGGTCCAGGAGCTTTTTTCTTTGATGAGGTCTTGCTCAGTTCTCAATTTCTTCCAGGGCAACTTAGTGTGCCAGGGCTTCTTGTATGGGGTACTGGGAACAACTGCAAGCCACACATCTAGTGCTTCTTGAGGAGGGTGGATTCAGAAGCATATAGTGTTTTATAGAATTTCCTGTCTCCTTTAGCACAATTGTACTATCTTCAGGGCCGGAAGATATCCTGTCAGTTATTTTTCTGCTGACTGATTTTCAGGCAGATCTGAGCTACCTAAAATTTTCTTTGTATTTAGAAATTAACAACTCTACAATAAATCAAATTTTTTACATGATCTATTTACTACTAAAAGCTATTATAAATAAATATTATATTTATTTTTTTCATATTTAAGAGGCTTAATTTTAATTGTCTACCTTTTTAAAAGTCAACTAAATTTAATTACACCGCTAGAAAGTAAAATAAGGATATTAAAAGTTTCAAAGAGTAACTTTTATAGGAAAGAACTTCTTTAATATATATTTTTGGTATTTGATTGAAAAGTAGAAAGTTTGCATATGAAGAAGATTATAGGTGGATCAAATTTGATGGAATATCTTCCTGCCCCCGCTTAGACTTGAATGGGGGTTTAAAAATCATCTGGTTGGATTTCATCTTGGTAAGCGACTTTTCAAGTTAAAATAAAAAAAGGTAGATGGTCAGACTAAGGGATTATCCAAACCATCTTCCTGATCATGATTCTTTAAACCTTGATTTCAATGCTATTATTTGATTGGGTAAAGTGGGTTAAAATAGATTGATTAGGATTTTATATATTTAAACATCAAGTTAGAGCAAAAGTATAAAAGGAGAGTAAGCCGGTGATTTAATAATTATAGTTTAAAGGGTTTATTAAATGTTAAATCAACATGTTTGGCTCTCTAGGTTCGATGGACTAGAAAACTATTATATCAACATAGTTAAGTTGGTTAAAGCTTAACCTTCACTGGAGAAAAACTCCTTTAAACTGGAATTGATTGTCAATATTGTTGCCTTGATAGAGTCGAGGGTGGCAGGGCTGATGAAGCTGGAGTTGTCAGCAGATGGATCGGGAGGCGTGTCATTGTTGGTTTCTTTGAGATTAGATATGGTGCCAGCGTTGATATCCACCATGTGGGTAGTAGTGATATTTGTCTGGCTGGAGAGAATCCCAGCACTGACAATAGCCATAAGAAGAGAAAGGGAAGATAACTGCATGCGGAGGTAATAAGGTGATGGTGTGTATTTATAGACGGGGTTGCAATGGTTTGGGGCTTGGCACTGTTTCAACATGGTAAGTGATCTAAGCTCGGAGAGAAAGCTAATGCGGACGTTTTACGATTGAAGTAGTATAGTCCTTCTAAATAAGGAAAGATAATTGATGTATACATCATTGATAGCCAGAAGATCATGTAACTGATGGGATTAAACACATGCCATTCCTGATTAAGTAAACTCTAATAGATCACTCAATCGAAATAGGAAATTTAAACTAAGTTTAAAGAAGATTAATCAAATCAAGTCCAATGGTGTTGGTAAATTCAACTGTAACTTCCGAGGCATTCCTCGCTCGTTAAACGGCACCTAGTGGAAACTGCAACATTAAAATGTGCCTTTTTGTTTGTGATTTATATATGTAAACATAATCCCTTCTCAATATTTAAAATCAAAGTCCAACCACAAACAAGGATCAGTGGCTGCTATATTAAATAAATCATTCATTAAAGTGCGTCATTGAGAAGTAGAATTTACCAGATCAGCATACCTAGCCGTACCATAAATATTTAAAAGCAAGTTGAAAAGCAAGTTGAAAAACAAGTTGAAAAACAAGTTGAAAAACATCCCTCGCTAAAACCCAACTCCTTTAAAATATTAATCATTTCCATTTTAATGATTAAATCTCAATCCAAGTATAACATGATGAGCCAGCCATTTCTATTGGTCCATTAAGCACCAGCTACAGAGTCCCCAATCTAAGGAGGCCAAAGAGTTCCCACGCCACAATTAGACCTTTCTCGACTATATTTTTCTGCCAGATCTTCCAAACGTATGTAACCAATAAAAAGCTAACTGTAGATTAAAAGCGCATTTACCATCATTCTATTGGTGCATGCACATCGCCATTCCGGTGGAATAGTATGTCGTTGAAACCCCTAATCCCAGGGTCCCCTTTGACCGCAAAAATACAACCCCGCCTTTTAACCGTGCGATCCTGCTACAGGTTGCCATGCAACGTTGGCCAAATAGATTTCAACTGGTCAACAAACCCTTGAGTGTAAACCCTCGCTGGTCTCATATCGGTCCAAGAACGGAAAATGTCTGTAGCGTCACCATCACTACTCGGACAATACCTTAAACGATAGAACACAACATCAACCATGAGTTAACATTGTGAACTTCAACCTTGGTAAATTGCCGGGATCGGAACCTAAAGTTTGAGCGGGGCAAACTTGGACCCCCGATAATGATCCGCCCAAAGGTCCAACCGTTTGAATAACCCAAGGGGATAAAAGATAACTTTCCGATCTATCCAGCTTCTATTTTGATGTTGTTTTCCTTCCAAATAATTCCTGGCCAATCAACAAGAGTGCTTCCAGCAGAAGATTGAAGCTTTACCCATACACAATATACTTTACCAACCCAACAATGAATTTACAATGGTGATTGATATCCATTTATATCTTAATTGCTTGAATATCCAACCGTAACTGTGTTCCGTGCCGCAACTATGGAAGGAAACATCTGGATTAAGAGATGTAACCCTTACTTCAAGATTATCGGGTAGATACCATGATCATACCATCCGCCAAGGTTTTTAACGATCTGGAGGGGAGTCACATTAGTTTTCCAATCTGATAAAAATGGGTGTGTCGAGTATATACTTCTGAGAAGTATAATAAAAGAGATAAAGGGGAAATTAAGAAGAGAATAATACTTTATTGGATATGAGTTTGGAGTATTATATAGTATCATAGAAGCCATATGCCATCCATGTGCATCATAGCGGTCATGGGGCTTGTCCAAGTAGTGTTCTGATTAGGACTCAAAATATTTGATCCTCATAACAGATGGACAATTGATAAGAGTACCACCAACTTAATGATTAGTTGGGAATTCATTCAGTGAGTTACTCAGGGAATTGCTTTTCTAAGAGGGAGTAATCAAATATGTTGCAACATCTCCCCCTGGGGTGCTAGAAGGTGGAACCTTGGAAATTTTCTTGGGAGTGCTGGGATTTGGGCTTAGTATTGATCTAGTTTGGGTTGGGTACAGGAAGTTGATAGTTACATTATGCTGTTCTTGCTTGGCACAGGCAAGTTGGTCAAAGCATACACTTGAATTCTGTAAGGGTGCTAATTCCTTTGATGAGGTAAGTGTTGTTAGGCTTAACATCCCTAACAATGCCTAGTAATCATAATCCTGGTTCCACCTTGTGCATGTCGTGGTTAACAACCTAGATCTTGTCCCCAACTTGGGAGAGTTTCTGTTGTAATGGGATTGCTTCCCTCTCAAACCTTTCCTTTTCCTTTTCCTCTTGGTCTTTCCTGGTGTGCTGTTCATTAGGGTTGTGGTTATCTGGCACTTTCTCAGGAAGAGGTAATTGTGGTCCTGATTTAATTTTAGCAATGACAGGTTTATGTCCATAGGCAAGTTCATATGGTCTTTTTCCTGTATTACGGTTAACTCATATCTTGCACACCATAAGCGCAGTTGATAACACGTTGACCCAGGCTTTTGGACTGTTGGCAGATAACTTGCTGAGGGCCTATACAAGGGAACCATTTAGTCTTTCAACTCTTCTGTTTGCTTGTAGAAATTAGGGCTAACAATGGTGGGTTTTATTCCATGTTTAAGAGGTAGATTTGGTGTCAATAGCTTTGAGTTTGGTTCCTCTGTCCGTGATTAGAGTTTCAGGCTTCCCAAACTTAACTATAATCTTCTTGCCAATAAATTTTTCTGCATTGCTTCCTTTGTGTTTTTTGGCTTGTGCTACAGGCCACCTAGTTGTATAGTTGATAGCTGTGATTATGTACTATTTGCCTTTTTTATTTCTGGGCATTGGTCCCACAATATCCAGTGACCAACTTTGAAAAGCTGTGTGATTGACACTGGTATTACTGATTTGGGGGTGCCTTGGAGTGGGCGTTCTTTTTACAAACTTTGCATCAGTTTAGCACTTCCTCAATATTGTCCAGAATATTGGGTCACCAGTAGTGTGTCTTGAGGTATTCATGCAGATTCCTTCTACAGGGGTGTCCCAGATCTCTGTGGTATTGAAGGATTGTGGCAATATTTTGCATTGACAGAACATAGGGTGCAGTACCACCACTTGGTAGTACAAGGTGTAGAGAGCCATATGTGTTTTTGAACAGATGGGTCATTATTTTAGGGATTAGGCCATTTTCTAATGCACATGCTGCTCAAGTTGCAGCATAACAGTTCGATTTTGAAAAAGTAACTAATTACACAATTTATATTTAAATATTAATAACTCAATGAAAAATTAGTATTTTTTTACACTGTAAACTATCAAAATGAAGCTAAGAATCTTATCTTTCTATTGGTGTAAAAAATTTAATATGTATACTATTCTCAATATTAAAGCAAAAGTAATTTAAAAGAGCATAATCCAGATTTTATTATATGATTATAAATAATGATATAAAGTAGATCACTTCAAAGCTAATAAATACTCTTTTTTCAATACACAACAAATGTTTTTTATTTGACGAAATTAAATATAAGATTGAGAGCTTTATTTTTGCATTTTATTTTATTTAAAAAGCTCAATTCTCTAGGATTTTATGATAGTTTGAAGTTAGGTTGTTTTTATCACTGTTTAGATTGATTTTAAGGTTCAAGTGAGCTTTGAACCTCAAATTAAGCATTCTTTAAATGGAATTCTTTAATATTTTATCATTTTAAAAATATGCGGAAGAGTTACAATTAACTGAATACATCATTTTAATTGATTTGCATTGATTACAAAGAGGATATGATGTAATAATAATGCTTAGCTGCTTCACATATATCACTTGTGCATGAAAACTGGGTATTTAATTAATTTCTGCAAACATAAATTCAAGTTCAAACTATAATAAAAGCTATCACACCATTTCTTTCAGAATGGTGTCATTTAGCTTGGTATATAAGAGCTAAAGTACCACAAAGCTTCTAATCCAAAAGACCCCATTCAAAGACCACATTCTGATCATAACTACTCCATCATTAAGGCACACATCAGAGATCTGACCTAATTACAGATTCAAAATACTACCATGTCCTCAGTTAAATTTACTTCTTCCATGCTACCCTTTTTTTCCTTGGGAGCTTCAACAAAGAGAGAATTGCAATGTTAAAAAAGGCATTCCTCTTTATTGCTGGTGATGATCTTGATAATTTCATCAAGCACTTCCTTACTCAAACTGAATTTGGGAAAGCTCAGTTCCTGCCAACTATTCAAAATCAAAAAGGCAATGAGTTCATTGAAAACTTAAAGGATCTCATGAAATCTTCTCCCCAAAAACATCTCCCAGCCTTGCAATCTCTGGTTACTTCCAGTTACTATTTAAAAGAGCTTAATGATATGGGGTTTAATATAACCAAAAGTGAGTTTGAATACTCAAGAAAAATAAATGAAAATAAAAATGTAAGCTTAAACAAAAAAAGCCAAAAAAAATAATAACTATTCATTAAAAAAAGAAATAACTAAAATAATAATTAAAAAATTGCTGGAAAATTCTTTTGAAACAAGCCAGTTTACAAAAAAAAGTGCCTGAAAAAATTTATAAAGATATAGAAAAATAGATGAGTAATTACTCAACTGAAATTAAATACTCTCTACTTAAAAAAAAGAAATATATGAAAATATGAAAATAAAAAATGAAATTTCAATTTCCACTTACTATAAATTAATCCCTAAAAATATAATAAAAAGTAAAAAACAAACCAATATGTGCAATATTTTTAATTTAAAAAATTCACTAGAAAAAAAGAAGGAAGAATGTGAAAGTAAAAACTTACCATTACCAGAATCTATAGACAATGACTTAAAGACTATTAATCAGCACCAAGACTTTTATGTTCATCAAAATTGTGAATATAAAAAAGATATTAATGAACTAGATAATGAGTCTTGTGTTGTAGTTATAGATTATAAAGAAAACTTAAAGGTTGGAGGTGGTCCAATTGAGACCAATAATTGTTTTTATTCAAAAAAACCAAAATCATTATTAGGGTTTGCATTAGTTTTTAAAGAAAACAATAAAATTAAATATGAATATCATGTTTTTTTTCTCATTAATTATCACATGATTCTTTATTTTCGGGTGAATGTCTAATAAGTCTTCTTAAATTAGATAGATTTAAAAAAATAAAAAATATAAAAGTATGGACGGATAATGGAAATCATTTTAGATCATATGAATTTTTATATTACTTATTTAAAGAGGCACCTAAATATATTAAGGGTTCTATAAAATATAACCGTTTTGTTGAATGCCATGGAAAAAGCATTGTTGATGGTCACTTTGGTGTAATATCAAAAAAATTAAAGGAAAAAGAAAATGTACTTTATATTAACAACATTAATGATCTAAAAAATATTTGTGAGAAAGAAGAAAGAAGAAAAAAATTATACAATTCAGCTTTAACTGGTTCAATTGTTTCCCAAAAAGCATTTTTTTATATTTATGAAAGGAAATTTAGGCCTATAAAAAGAGAGCTTGAAGTTAAAAATCTGCGCATTAATCTTTCATATTTGATGAAAGATGGGAAGTTATATACTTCATCTTTAACATTTGAAATCTTCTCAGAATATTCTGAGATAAATTATCATTTGAAATCACGTGATGATACCAGAGAAACAAAAATATCAGAAGATGCTAGTAGTGTATTGGGGCAAGTTCATGAAGTAGGGCAGCTTACTAGAGGGTGTATTTTAAATAGAGTTATCAGTCTTTCAAAAACAATAACCTTTTTTCTGAAACAAAATAAGAATATTTATTATGAGCCAAAGATAGGGTAATAGCATTTATAGCTTTGGGGCTGCTATTACTCTCCCATGCAACTCATCATAAATATTTTTGGTTTGTAGTAGCACTTAAGATATTTTCAGTAGTACTATAAGTTGCAATTTTTAATTATAAAATCAATGAATTATTTTTTTAAAAATCACCCAAGCCCAAGATCAATTAAATATTTGGGATTGATTGTATTTTACTCTTTCTGAATAATTTGAATATGAATAATGTGATTAAGTTATAAAATAACCAATCTGGCGCCTAGGAATAACAAGAAAAATAATGTCCCAGGTGTTTGTTCTTGAGGACTTTCTCAAGATGTCCATTGGTGTACCAGGTGGGAACCCCTCTTGGAGATTCCCCATTATAAACATGGGCTAATCAGGGTCTCCATCAGTGCATAGGAGGTGTTTACAGTATAGCATTGACAGGGCATCTGCAGTAAACATTTCCTTGCCTGGTTTTATTCAATTATCATGGGGTACCTCTATATGAGGCTCATCCATTCAGCTTGTTGTCTAGATAGGTGTTGCTGAGTATCAAAGAATACCAATGACTTGTGATTGGTTACCACTTTGAATATATGTGCACCTTCCAGGTAGCATCACCACTTCATTGGGCAGTGGACTATAGCTATCAGTTCCTTGTCATGCATTGGGTATCTTTGCTCACTGTCAGACAGCTTCCTTGATTCATATGCTACAAGGAGGAAGTCCAATTTCTCTAATTTCTGCAGTTTGAATCTGGAGTGCACCTCCTATTGGGTAATTGGCGGGTTTGCTCTCTAATCCACACACCCCTTCACATTAGGGATATTGTAAGATAGGAGCAGTGACCATTTGTTCCTTTAATTGTCAAAAGTGTTGATCTTTCAACGGTGCCCACACAAATTTTGTTGTCTCGCCAGTGATTGCAGATAAGGGGGCAGTCACAACTCCCCAGTCAGGGATAAATCTTCTGAAATAGGCTACCATGCCTAGGAATGTAAACAGCTCACTCTTATTTTGCCGTGCTGGCATATCAGTTATGGCGTGTATTTTCTCTGGGTTGGGTTTAACTCTGTCCTTGCAGATAATGTGTCCTAAAGATGGGAGCTCTGTTGAGAAGAAGTCACATTTAGAGGGCTTGGCTATGAGTTGATTATTTTGAAGGGTACAGAGAACCAGGTGGACGTTCTTCCAACGTTGTTCCTTAGTAGTGCTGTATATGATTATGTTTTCAAGGTGGACAATAGCCCTTTTTCCAATGTGATCTTTAAATACTTCATTCATCAAGATCATGAAGCTACTTGGGGTGTTTGTCATGCCAAAGGGAGGACAACACATTCAAACAAGTCATACTCAGTTCAAAATGCTGTTTTGAGGATATTTTCTGGTTTAACACAGGTTTGGTGATAACCTGTTGTTAAATTAATTTTTGTGAAGAACCAGAACCCCCAGGGCATCAAAAAGGACATCAATCAGGGTCAGGGGATGCCTGTTCTTGATTTTGACCTCATTCAGCGCCCTTTAGTCTGTGACCGGGCAGAGTTCACCCTCTTTCTTTGCTATAAAAAAAGACAGCTGCGCCAAAAGAAGATTTAGAGAGTCCAATCAGTCCTTTCTCAAGGGCTTCATCAAGGTAAGCCTTCAGAGTGCTGTCTTCTTGTGGTGTGAAGCGGTAAATGGGTTGTGCTTAAGGAACTCTACCTTTTAGGTCAATCTTGTGTTGTATGCCCTAATTAGGGGACAACCCAGGTAGTGTTTCTTGGAATATGGTGGGAAACTTATTGACTAGCTGGTTTCTGATTGGGTTCTGTTCATGTTGAGTTTCTGTGTTTTTTGAAGTGGATGACTTCATACATACATGTGCTCCAATTGGTTTTGCTGATGTCAATTTCTTTCTGCGTTTCCATTATCTTTACAAATATGTGGTCCCTCATGAGGGTGTCAAGATGTGTTGGGTACACGTGATGATGGACTTCTCCTCACTGAATGGTGAGGGTGGCACTGTCCCAGTCAATGTGAGGCTTTTTCTTTTGCATCCAATCTAATCCAAGTATGATATTGTATTTGGGGATTGGGATGATGGGGCCGCTAGTTGTTGTTTATACGTCTCCAATTTGGGCTTGGAAAGGTTTTTTCTTGTGGGTAACTGGTGTGTTGCAGTTGTCCGCCATGATGACTTTCTTGATGCTACTTTGAATGGTAAGTAACTTCATGAGGTCTGCAAAACTCTTGTTAATGAGTGATTGATTGGCTCCAGTGTCAAATAGTGCTGTTCCCTGGTATCTGTGAAAACAGAAAGAATAGGTAAGGAGTTTATTTCCGGTTTGGGCGGCAAACAGTAGACAATTGCTGGAGGGAACCTGGATCATGGTGATTGAGTCCACGTCCTATTCTCTGTACAAGTCTTGTGAAGAGGGGGAGGGCGGCTTGTCTAAGCACTCCCCTGAGCTTTTCCCTCCTTGTTGGTATCTTTGGTGCTGGCCTGGTTGGTTTTTGCAGTGTGATTCCCGTTTTGAGGATGGGTACTGTTGGCTCTTTGTTTTTCTTGTTAGGTCAAGAGTCCTTCTTTGCTGTAGGACTCTCTTTCTGATTGCTGGTTACATGCAGGTTGTCAGATTTCTGTGCAGCTTATTTCCCTTTCAAAAACATGTCTTAGAGGTTCTTGCAACAGCTCATGTCAAACTGACGTCTGATGTGTGTGGAGGCCATTTTACTAAATCCAGTTGTGATCAGCCTTGTCAAAGTTGATGGTGTCAGGGGCTTGATCATGTATGTCTTAATAGGCTGCAATGTACTCCTTGATAGTTGTTATCATTTTAAAGGTTCTGAATTTGGTCATGATCACAACATCATAGTCCTTTATGGCAATTTTTTCCAGGAAGGGTTTCTTGAACATGTCCCAGTATTTGTTATGATCAAGGTGTTGATCAAACCATTTGCTTAAAAAGCGCAAGGCAGCCCCAGTAACACAGAGCAATTTCACTTTCTCAGAGCTTGTGGGGGTAGCCTACTTGTGTAAACTTATTTTTGATTATTTTAATCCAGAGTTTAGAATTTTCTCAGCATGATCTTTAGAACGTTCCAATCTCTGCTAAGTGTAGGCATTGGAATACAATGTTGGGTATTTTGATTGCTTCAGTAACTGGAGGCAAATTCAGGACTCCTTGTGTACTGAATAAGTTGTACTGTTTGGTTGGTACAGGGATATTATTGAAGACATTGAATCCTGTGGGGGCGTCCTGACTTTCTTCATATTGTCTCCAGCCATTGGGGAGTGCCATCTTCTGGGATCTTTATTGGAGGAATTTTTCCTTTTTTAGTTGTGTAGGTGTGAATAACCTACCTGTGCTACCACTTTCAAGTATATGCTTCTTGGAAGTATAATAAACAATATAAAGGGGAAATTAAGAAGAGAATAATACTTTATTGGATATTAGTTTAGAGTATTATATAGTATCATGAAAAGTCACATACTGTTCATTTATGTCATGACGGTCATAAGACTTGTCCAAGTAATTGTTCCTCTTAGGTCATGAGGTTTGTCCAATAAGTGCTCCGCTTGGGACTCAAAAGGTTTAATCCCCATAATAGATGGACAATTGATAAAAGTGCCACTGATTTAATGATTAGTCAGGGAATGATTCAGGGAGTTACTTGGGGAATTATTTTCCAAAGGGAGTAATTGAAGACGTTGCAACAATAACTCAATGCATTTTTTAATAAAATTCATTGTTAAGGTGGTATTTTTCATTGTGATTTTATAATTGTGATGTGTCTTTATTAGAGAGTCATTAACAATTATTACAGATATTGATACAGATTGAATTTAAAGCTTGTATACTTATCTATTGATATTTATTCTGTAAAATTAAAGTCAGATTTTGTGAGTTATTAACAATACAATGGATTAATCAATCACTGTTTATGATCATTAATTGACTGATTTTCAATGCTGTGGCAATTGTGCGTTTTTTGATATTTCCACACTAGTATCCAATTGGTTGGCTTCACATCCAATTTCACAGGCAATAGGAAAACAAGCTGCCACCCCGAGACTAGATGTGGTTGGGATGGCTGCTTGTTTTCCTATTGCCTGTGCAATTGGATGTGAAGCCAACCAATTGGATACTAGTGCATAAATATCAGAAAATGCACAATTGCCACAGCATTGAAAATCAGCCAATTAATGGTTATATCAGTGATTAATTTCTCCATTATAATATTACTAACTCATAAATCTGACTTTAATTTAACAGAATCATTATCAATAGGTAAATATACAAGCTGTAAAATTCAATCTGTATCAATATCTGTAATAAGTGTTAATGGCTCTCTAATATAAACACAGTCCAATTTTAAAATTATAGTGAAAAATGCCAAGTTTACAATGAATTTTATTATGCAAAATGCATTGAGTTATGTACATAATATCTAAATATCAAGATTTAACGTCTAGCTGCAATATTGTAATGTAATGTTTACATTTGTTGGTCCTTACTTTATCATTGATAATCAAAAATATTCATGCAAATTATTCATATTATCAAATCAAATTTGCAATATTTTATTAATTATGGGGAATGTCAATAATGTAAAAAGAATATATTATTAATTATGAAATCAAAAGAAAGAATATCAATTTTAATAAGTTGCCAAAAATAAAGGTTTTATTTTACTTATCAAGGGACAAGTAGGGGAGGAATGGGCAGAATGTACATTGTTGTTGTCTGCACCTGTAAAAGGGACAACATCAGAGGTTGTTACTGTACAACAGTCATTGTTGAGTGTTTAGCCAAGCAAAAACCCCAAAATATAAAGATGTTCTGTTTTTATTGTTTATTTCATACATACTGTAAATTCAGAACCTGAACGTAAAAATGTGGGATTGTCAAATCCTTGGTCCAAATTTCAAATCACTTTTGTGGGATGGCCTTTTTTTAATTAAATTGATTTTTGTGAGTATTTATTTGAATATTTGAAAATGCAGGAACTCATAGACACTTTGCAAAGTTCAAGTTGAGCTGCATATTTCCTATGAACAAAATGAATTAACTGGAATCAGATTTGAAGCGTTCAAATCCATCAACAATTTTCATTAAGTTTACTATGTTTTTTGAAATTGCGGGATTGTCAAATCCAATAACCAAATTTCAAATCACTTTTGAATGTCACTAGTAAACTCAAATAATAATTGCGGGAACTGGAAATTAAATTGAATGTACAGTAAGCACACTAGGAAACACTAACCCAAATCAAGAAGCTCCACCACAACTAAAATCAAATGAAAAATTCAATCTCATTAACCATAATTAGACAAAAAAGTTATTAAACTTTAAAATCATCCAAACCTTGAAAGTATACAATATTATTCACTTCAAATCACAGATATGGAAACTCTGCTACTATTCAAGGCTAAATCAAGAGAAAACAACTACCCACAACTAAACCAATAACTCCAAATAAATAAATATTTAATCTAAAATATATTTTTTATTTTATTTTTATGGACCGTCAATTGCATTCTCAACCCGCTCCTGCACCAGCCCGCGGGGAAGCCCATCCACAAGGGCGTCCCAGAGGGTCCAAGAACAGACCCAGAACCCAACTTGAAGGGAGTCATGCCAATACACAGGCCTCCCAAGGTGTCATTGCCAGCCAACCACCTTCCGCGTCCCAGGCCCAATCAACAAGCTTGAATCCCAGGCAGAAGCCACTCTCAAGGCCTGCTACCAAAGTCTTCTACACCAGGGCCACCAGGAACACTGAGGTTACTTACACCTCCACCATGTACCCAGTTGTCACCCGGCCCCGCACTCTTGACCCAAGAGTTGCTACTTCCTGCCCCCGCGTCTTTGACACCACCTACAAGCCATTGGCAGCCACTGTTGAGCCATCTGCGCCTGTATTGTATGCCACCATTGACGGCGCCAGCGCAACCAAGCGTGATCCCATCTTTTACTCAAAGGTCCCCATCCCCTGTGCTGAGCCTGGTAGCCAGGATGCTGTGGTACCTGCCAAGGGCCGGCATTGTTTGACGGATAGTGAGCGTGAAGCTCTCCTCAACTGCTTAAACAGGGGAATGGCAGTTCAGGATATTGCGTCCTGATTTGGTGTCACGGCCAGGTACATTGTCAACATCAACACCAAGTATGGCAACACCAGGAAAATTGCCAAATCCCCCAAGGCTAAGCGGCAGCCAAAACTCTTGCAGCCTGTGCACATCAACGCAATCAAGCAGTGGGTAGCCAGGGATTGCCACCTGGACACACTTGCTGTCCAATCAATGCTTGCCACAGAGTTCAGGCTTTCTGTTTCTAAAGCCCTTGTTTACAAAACAATGGTTGATTTGGGCTTCTCTTGGAAGGTGCTTGGAGTTTCTCTGTACAACAGAAACAGTGAAAAGACCATCAAGGATTGACGTATTTATGCCGAGACATATCTGGCACTAAAGGAGACTGGCAACGTACAGTTTTTCTACATCAACAAATTGTTGTTTTCCTCCTCACTCAGGTCTAGGCATGGGTGGGTCAAGAAGGGGTCCAAGGACGGCGTAGCCCATTGTGCAGCTATCTGTTCCCAGACCTATTCCATGGTTGCGCTTCTTGGTCCTCGCGGGTTGGACCAATACCAAACAATCAAGGGTTCCCATAACAGCAGGACTTTTCTTGATTTTCTCCGAGTTGTCAAGGAGTACCTTTGGATAAATTACAGCAGCACAACCAACATTGTTGTGCTTGATAATGTTGGGCTCCACAAAGTGGATCTGGTTATGTCCAAGTTCCCCTTATCAACAAGAATAGCCACTCCTCCAGCCACCATCTTGCTGATGGTCTAATGAGACTTCTCTTCCTCCTGCCGTATTCCCCATTCCTGAATCCAATCAAGGAGGTGTTTGGTTGGATCAAGAATAAGGTGAAACAAGGCCTTCCGCAGGACACTGAGGACCTATTCAATATTCTTGAGGTCAGCCAATTTGCAATGCCACCCAATGTGGTTGCAGCATTTTACAAGCACTCGGAATCTTTCCTCCCCAAAGCCCTGGCCTCCAAGCCAATCAGATAAATGGGCGCCCCGGTTTTATCTGTTTTTATTTTTATTTATTTTGTTTTTATTAGGACTCAAATTATTGTTTATATATAATAATGGGATGTTTGATTGTATTATAGACATTTAAGAATACTAGAAAAGGTAAGTAAAATTAATTATACTAGATAAGAGGGATTTATTTTTATATGATGCACTGAATATTATTGTCTTTTGCAGTAACAAATAAATAATAATAAAAAGATAGAAAAAATATTTTATTTTAATAATTGTGAATCATTTTGGTACTTTGACTTTTCTAAGCCACAAATTGGACCTTGCGTGTCATCATCTGCTCCTTGGTATTTCAGTGCCACTGTAGCTACACGACATGGCAACCAATTATTTTTATGTATTCCTTACTAATTTGTACTTAGGACACAGTTCAAGTATATTAAATATGTTTATCAAATCATATTACAAGGGAAAGGTAATTTGAGTTGTAAAAAATTATTTGTTTAGAACAATAGTGGAGCAGGCCGCATGATGCAGATAAATTCAATTCTCCATGTTTATCTTTGTGATAAATGTACCCATACTCAACAAGATAATAAATAATAAATAAAAACATTTTTAACTTATTTTTAAATATTTGACGTGGTCGCAACTTTAACTATTATCTTGTAATATATTTAGATATATTAATACTATAATTTACCTACTAAAAATCAAAATCAAAAATAAAATTTTAAAATAAAAATATAATTAAGAATCTTAAAAGTTTAATAGTAAAGGTTAAATATTCAAAATACACCAATTTTTATTTAATTGTGATTTATTCAATATAAAAATATTCCATATTAAAATATTAAATGTTTTTAATAGTAATATATTTAATGTTAAAATATATAATATTAAAATATTTTAATATTTAAAATAAAATAAATTAAAAATAAAAAATAAAAAAAGTTTTTTTGCAAGGGAAAATTATTTATTGGGGAATGTGAGTTGCAAGGGGAATGTGTTTATTCCGGGGAATTATACCCCAAAATTAAATTTTAAGCTAATGCATCTAATTGGGACCACATACTCTTCTGTATGTGGTGGATGACTCTGGCGCCAATTGCTAGGGGAGTGGCGCTTAGCACCCCAGTGGTGGCCGAACGTCTTATAAAAGGCAGACGGGTGAGGGAATCAATAAGCAGGTTTTTTTCAGGGGGCACGTAGTACCTGTATAGTGTTGCCAATGTGAATGAATCATAGAGGACGTGCTTGACTGTCCTGTATCCCTGTGGTGTTTTCTGTCTGTTGAGGGCTACGCAGCATATGTCAATCTGTATAGGTACATCTTCTAATTTTTTCACGTTGGCTTTCAGTATGCAATGGAGCAGGATTCCCAGGTACACCGCAACGTGGATCCTTTGCGAGGTATATTTCTCCAAGAACATGCATAATTTTTTGAATGTTTGTATTAACCTATTTATATAGGACGTTTGGTTGAACTTGAAGAGGGTACTGGGGGCGCCTGACTTGAATCTGCCCCCCAGGCCTTGGCAAACAATATCATTAAAGGTTTAAAACTATTCACAAGGACTGCATCCCCAACTTTATTTGATAGAGCCTTAAAAATTTCATTAAAAATTGCTGATTTCAGATATTCATTTCCTATTTGAAAATTGGTCTTTATTAAACTTTTTTGTATTTGTTGATATTTGAGAATGGGAACCTTTGAATGCTTTCATATATGTATTCATCAAAGTTCAGTTTCAAATCCCCGCAAATTTCATTCATTTCTTTTATTTTGATTGTTGATCCTAATTTGTAGGCTTCTCTTATCCATGGCAAGCACCCTGTGGGTGGTTGATATTCCCTGATTTGAGCTTCACTATTAAAAAACATATTCATATTCTGCTGAACTATTTTATTTATTTGATTTTTATTTATTTGTTTTATAGGGGCCACCAGAGGCTGGTAGCCCCCATAAAACCAACTTGGCGTAAAAGCCGCCACTTCTGCAACCTCATCCCCATCCCTGGTGATGACTAAAATAAATATAAGTTAAATATAAAAAACTTACTGATTGTTTCCCCTGTGGCCCCCTCAGCCACAGGCGCCATATCAGCAAACTTCATGAGCGTTGGATGCTCTTCATTAATTTTCTTAGGCTTAATTTTTCTTATTCTTCTTGTAACTTGTGCTTCCTCTTGATTTTCATTTGATAAAGCTTCTGTATTTCTTGATGCGCTTCTGCTTCTTTCTTGTGTTTCATTTTCATCTGTTTCCATTTGGTTGGTTTCCTCTTCATTGGTGTTGATTTCCTTTTGAATTTCTATTCCTTCTATTAGTCTGATCTTCTCATTGTTTTCTTTGGCCCCCTGCCAGAACTCCCACAAATTGTATCCTGTGTTGTTGAACTTTAGACTTGATAAAATAGTTCCCTGTAGATTAAGTAATTTTTCTTTATTTCTTTCATCTATAATATTTCCCAATTTGTTCAGAGCATCTTCTTTTGGTTGGATCAGTGGCTGGCCCTTGTCCCCTAGCTTTCCTGTCACTATTTCTCTGATGTTTTTCTCAATTTCAACAACCTTTTGCAGGTGAGCTTCTAATTTGTTGATTAAGTTATAGATTGATGACATTTTGTTTGAATTCCATCAAAAAACTGGCTTTTATAGTACTATCTTTGACGCATACATATTTTTGTCATCATCATTAATAAATTGAAGACAATAAACGTAAATATTACATTAGAATATTGCAATTAGACGTCAACTCTTGATATTTTGATATTATGTGCATAACTCAATGTATTTAGTTTAATAAAATTCATTGTAAACAAGGCCTGTTCATTTTAATTTATTTAAATTGACTGTGTTTATATTACAGAGCCATTAACGCTTAGTACAAATATTAATAATTAGTGCATTTTACAGCCTGTATATTTACCTATTGGTAATAATTCTGTAAACTTTTCAGTTGGATTTTGCAAGGTAATAATAATGTAATGTGTTAATAGATTACTGTTTATTGTCATTAATTGGCTGATTTTCTTTGATGTGGCAATTGTACATTTTCTGATATTTCTGCACTAGTATCCAATTGGTTGGCTTCACATCCAATTGCACAGGCAATAGGAAAACAAGCCGCCACCCCAACTACATCCAGTCTCTGGGCGGCGGCTTGTTTTCCTATTGCCTGTGCAATTGGATGTGAAGCCAACCAATTGGATACTAGTGCAGAAATATCAGAAAATGCACAATTGCCACATCAAAGAAAATCAGCCAATTAATGACAATAAACAGTAATCTATTAACACATTACATTATTATTACCTTGCAAAATCCAACTGAAAAGTTTACAGAATTATTACCAATAGGTAAATATACAGGCTGTAAAATGCACTAATTATTAATATTTGTACTAAGCATTAATGGCTCTGTAATTTAAACACAGTCAATTTAAATAAATTAAAATGAACAGGCCTTGTTTACAATGAATTTTATTAAACTAAATACATTGAGTTATGCACATAATATCAAAATATCAAGAGTTGACGTCTAATTGCAATATTCCAATGCAATATTTACATTTATTGTCTTCAATTTATTAATGATGATGATGAAAATATCCTCAGAAATAAGTATATGCTACCACATCAAATGTACAACGTTCTTTACACATGGAAACTTATAACAATGTAAAAAATATATTATTAATTATGAACTGAAAGAAAAAATCAATTTTAATAGTAGTCACCAAGAAAAGATTTATTTACTAATCAAAGGACGGGAAGGGGAGGGAATGGGCGGAATGAACATTGCCTTCATCTGCGCCTGTGAAAGGGGCAGCATCAGAGATAGTGGGGAGGGAATGGGTGGTTGCTTGGGAGTCAGGGTTGGAAGGCGGGTGGCTTGATCTTGATGGGGGGTTGGGGAGGCAGGGTCTGTTGACTGGGGAGGGGCAGCAAGAGCTGATTGCTTCAATTGCTCAAATTCTTTTTCTGTCACATACACGGGCTTGGTGAAACGGATGGAGTGGTGTGGGGGAGACGGGGGTCCTTTCTAGGCTTATCACTATCACTTGCATAGAAGATGATGAGATCAAATAAGTCCTGGACAGACGCGGAAGGGAAAAGCTCATAGCCCATATCAATTTGGGTGCATAGTTCATTGTAGGTGGCAGGCTTTAAGCGCCTGAGAGCAGAACAAAAATTGTAGAGACATACATCTGCAAGATGCATGTCAGCGTAGTTGATGGGGTAGGACCAGCAGGTATGCCCTGCAGCCCTAATTTCCTTGGTTGCCCATTCCCGCTGTTCCATCTCAGCACTCAGTACAACTGTGTGCACAGCGTTTTGGGTGGCCCACTCCTCCAGCATGTCCTTGAGCTCTGTCTGGTAGGCATACCCATCTGCGGTGTTTGATATTGCTGAGTAATAATTGACGCCCAATGGGGAAACTACCAATAAAACACCAACAAACCAATACAAGATTGGGCCGCGCTTGTACACGTCAGATTAGATACGCTTCTCTCCAAAGTCTTGGATACTGGCCAAGATCTTAGCATACAACAGGAATATTACATCATTACGGGCCTCATTGCCCTTCCTTTGATAAAATTAATAATTTTTGAATTGTAGGGGTTGGTATCCACCAAAATGGGGCCACTGAGAACTTGATTGAACAAGATTCTAACAGCAACCACGGCTCCATGCATCCATGAATTCACTGTTATTTTGTTGGTGAAGATGCCGTGGAGTCCCAACTGGAGACATACCTGGACCAGGGGCATCCATGGGTCACATTCCATAATGGCCATCATGAGAGGATGGGCTTTTTCACCTTTGGTTGAGGTACAAGCACCAGTTGGGGTCTTCTTGGCGGGGGCCACAGTTGGCGTGGACTTGCAGGGTTGCAGCAACAGTGGACTTTGCAAACCCCATTGTGGCCGCAATTTCCCCAAGGGACATAAGCTTTCCTTGCTTTTCAACCATTTTGAGAATAATCTCCAGGGTGATCAATTTTCTTCTGCGTCTTGCAGGCTGATTGGCTGGGGGAGGGACGTATCCATCTCAGAAGCTGGTCAATGCCATCTGATTGGCTGTTTCAGGGTTCTGGGCTCCCTGAGTGACCCCATGGCTCAAATGACTGGTTCTGGATGCCATTGCTGATAAGGGATTTAGGTTGGCAGCTGCCTGTGCGTGATGGGCAAACAGTGACATGCTGGAAGTTTCAGGGGAAAGAACAGACTCCTGGGTGGGGCTTGCAGAGGGGCCTGTGGGTTGGGAGTGGCCATAGACAGAGGCTTCACTGGTAAGAGACCCAGTGTAGCCCTGCATAATTGTGCCAAGGCCAGGGAACAGCTTGTTGACTTGGTTGTTGTTGAAAGAAGACATAATAAAATTTTTATTATAATTTTAAACTCAAGAAGAGGAATGTATATTTTAGTCAATTTTATTGTTATATATGTCAATTTTATGAATATTACAATCTAAATTTTGGCCGTCCTAAAATGGAATAGGGTGAATTTTGAGAATGCTTGTGCTTCCTAAAAGAATTATCACAAATCCACTCCAGATCCTTTAACATCCTTTTTGAGACACCAATAAATTATATTTATTTCAAATTCATTGCAATTTTGATTTGAAACTTGGTTCTTTGATTTGACAATCCCGCAATTTCAGATTCTTTAATTTTCACATGATGTCTATGATTTGTTTGAAATACAGGAAATCACAAATTGTACATTAGAATCCTGCATTTCTGATTCATGTATCCCGCATTTGTTTGCTGAGTTTTGTCTTTTGTTAGTTGAGTTATCTGCTCAAGAGATTTGAAATTTGCCAATTTAAATAAACCAAAAAAATCAAAATAAATGGTTGATTTTATTAAATATTTTATTTTTCACTCAGCTGAGTTGCCCGCAAAAGTGATTCAAAATTTGGACCAAGGATTTGACAATCCCGCATTTTTACGTTCAGGTTCTGAATTTACAATATGGGTTTAACTGGAATTTTTCAGATAAAAATTCCTGGAAACTTTGGTATCTATATTAAATAAAAGAATATAATAAGAGTAGGTAGTTAGGCTGTAATAACTAGCAAAACTGAGGCAAGATTGGCTGAGTTGATCTTGGGGACTAGGTTTCTAGAAAACAATTCAATTACTCCAAAAGTTAATTAAATATACCCACAGAAATGATTAAGGAGGATGCAATCATTGGTACAGAATGTACTTGACTGTGTCAAGTAAGGACTATGTGTCTTTAAACCAAGTTGATTAATCATGTAAGTTAATCAGGTTAAGTGACAGGGCATCAATTAACCAATATAAGTCTGAATAAGTGCAAAGGTGCATGGGTATTCAGGGTTGATTAGCTGGTTCCCAGTTGGAACATTAATAGCTGAGTTTTGGAATGGGTATATTCCACAAGGTTCTGGCACTGGGAGCTGAGGAAGCTCCATGCTAATTGATATATTAAGATGAATGGTGTCATGTTATTCTGTCTCATTGTAGGTTAATTCTCATAGGCTGAGAATTATGGGGATCTTTTAGGTAAAGATCTAGGTTTGGATGACTCAAATTTCATAGACCATGTGACATGAATCATAGGTTAATTCAGGAACCAGAGGGTTTTTTTGGCCAAATATGCCCTAAATAGTATGTAAACAAAAACAGCTAAATTTTAATAAAATAATATTTTCAATTTAGACGCTTTCCCCTCAATTACTTTTTCAATTGTTATGTCTTCTTTGTTATTGTTCAAAAGAGAAAAATTGGAGTACATCATGTAGAAACCTCTGCTTCCAGGAAAGAAGTTCCTACAAGTTCTCTGGAAGAAGCTTGGGACAGTCTGGAGGTGACAAAGACTGTCCCCAGGAGTCTTTGTTAGAAGTAAAAAACTGTGTTCAAAGAATTAAACTTGGATTACTTTTCAAAAGAGGGTCTCCTGCTCAAGGAAATTGAATCTACGTGTGGGATTTGTGAAACCTGTTAGTGGGATTTGACAAATGCTTTACAACAAGTAAAAGCCAGAGAAAATTGTGAGATTGAGGCTTTAAAAGCAAGAGAGGAAAAAAGTGTCAAGATCATGGCTTGTTGGCGGGATGACAACAAAGTGTTGTCCTATAAAATTGCCTCCCTGGAGGCAAATCTCCTCAAAGCTTTATCACAGGAAGTTTATGTCAATAAGAGTTAGCAAGGGCAGGATAATGGTAAGTTGGACTGGTTGGACCTGGATCTTTCACAGAGGTAGTGAGGAGGTATTGGGTGGTAGCTTGGGAGTAAGGGTTGAAAGGCAGGAGGCTTAATCTTGATGGGGCAGTTGGAGAGACAGGTTTTCTTGACTGGGAAGAAGCAGCAAGAGCTGATTGCTTCAATTGCTCAAATTCTTCTTCTGTCACATATGTGGGCTTGACAAACTAAATGAATGAGCATGGGGGAAGACAGGAGTCCTTTCTGGGCTTATCACTATCACTTGCATAGAATATGATAAGATATGATGAGTCCTGTACAAATATGGAAGGTAAAAGCTCATACCCCTTCTCAATTTGTGTGCAAAATTCATTGTAGGTGGCAGGCTTTAAGCGCCTGAGAGCCAAACCAAAATTGTAAAGACAAACATCTACAAGATGCATGTCAACTTGGCTTGTGGGATAGGACCAACAGGTATGCCCAGCAGCCCTAATTTCCTTGGTTGCCCACTCCTGCTGTTCTATCTCAGCACTCATTACAACTGTGTACATGGCTTGTTGGGTAGCTCACTACTCCAGCATGTCCTTGAGCTCTTTCTGGTAGACATACTCATCTGCAGTGTTAGATATTGCTGAGTAATAACTGACACCCAATGGGGAAACTGCTAATAAAACCCCAACAAATTGATACAAAATTGGGCCGCGCTTGTAAACATCAGATTGGATACACTTTTCTCCATAATCTTGGATACTTGCAGAATTTTGGCATACAACAAAAAAATGACGTCATTGTGTGTCCTCATTACCCTCTCTTTGACAAAATTAGTGATGGCAGAATCATAGGGGTTGGTATCCACCAAGCTTGGATTACTAAGAACTTGGTTGGATAAGATTTTAGCAGCAACCACAACTCTTGCATCCACAAAGTGACTGTTCTCTTATTAGTAAAAATACTGTGGAGTCTCAGTTGGAGACACACCTGAACCAGGGGCATCTGGGGGTCACATTCCATGATAGCCATCATAAGGGGGTGGGCTTTTCACCCTCATTTGACATATGGGCACCTGTTGGGGTCTTCTTTGGAGAGGGCTACAGTTGGTGTGAGCTTGCAGGGTTGCAGCCACAGGGGACTTTGCAAACCCCATTGTGGCTGTTATTTCCTCAAGGGTCATAAGCATGCCTTGCTTTTTGACCATTTTGAAAAAGAATTCTGGGGTAATGAGCCTTATTCTGCGTCTTGCAGACTGATTGGCTAGAGGTGAGATGTGACCGTCTTGGGAACCAAACAGTGTCATCTGATTGCTGTTTTGGGATTCCAGTTTCCCTGGGTAATCCCTTGGATAAATTGGCCTATTTCAGACACCAGTGTTGGTACACAGTCCAGATTAGCAGCTGTCTGTGTGATGGATAAACAGGGCCATTCTTGAGGACGCAGGAGAAAAAACACACTCCTGGGTAGTGCTTGGGGAGGGGCCTGTGGGTTGGGAGTGACTATAGATAGAGGCTTCACTATTGGAAGACCCAGCGTTGCCTTGCATGATTTTTTTAAAGCCAGAGAACAGCACATTTACTTTATTGTTATTGAAAGAAGACATAAATTGTTTTTATAAAAAAAATTAAGCTCAAAAGAGGAGTGTATATTTTAGTCAATTTTATTATTAAGTATGTTAAGTTGATGGATAGTAGGATCTAAATTTTAGCTGTCCTAAAATAAAATAGGGTGATTTTTGAGAATGCATGTTATTCCCATAAGAATTGGCTTGAATCCACTCTAGATCCTTTGACATCCTTTTTGAGATACCCATAAATTATATTTATTTTAAATTCACCTCATTTTTGATTTGAAATTCGGTTCTTGGATTTGACAATCTTGCAATTTCATATTTGTTATTAATTTCATGTTGTGTATGATTTGTTAGAATTACAGAAAATCTCAAATTGTACATTTGAATAATGCATTTCTAATTTGTGTATCCTGTATTTGCTAGCTGTGTTTTGTCTTTAGTTAGTTTAGTTATCTGCTTAAAGGATTCAAAATAAGCCAATTTAAATAAATAAAAAAGTCAAATTAAAGGGTTGGTTTTATTGGTTTATTTTATTTTTCACTCATTTGAGTTGCCCACAAATGTGATTAAAATTTTGGACCAAGGATATGACAATCCTGTATTTTTAGGTTTAGGTTCTGAATTTACAATATATTTTAAATTATGATTGAAATGTAATATTTTATTAGCTAAGCTCCAATAGGTGCTTAAAGTTAAAAGTGCAGAAATCAAAAGTCTTTTTTATCAAACAAACATTCTACTTTAAAAAGTCATAATAATTTAATCAATCTATTTTTAAGCTTAAATTTAGTGGTTTAAAAGGAGAAAGATCTGCTTTAAGTCATAATAAAAATTCCAGCCCTTTTGATTTAGTTTAAAGTAGATTTTTAAAAGATTGTGTAAATAGCACTGATTTTGGAAGTTTTAAAAAATACAGTAGTTTCAAAAGCTATGGCAACAAGCAAAAACAATTCAGATTTAAACAAAATGAACTCAGATTTAAACGTAACTAATTTTAAACAAATTTATATTGATTTACAATAGATTTGGATTCATTTCAATTTCGTTTAAATCTGAGTTCATTTTGTTTAATTTTGACTTTTTTTGCTTGTTGCCATAGCTTTTAAAACTACTGTATTAAATTAATTTAATATGTCACTATATTTCCATATGTTATCAGGGAGTTTCAAAATCAAAATCCCAAAATTGAAACATTAATTTTCTAATCAAAACCCCATTTATACTCATTGTGAGAATTACATAGAGTTAACTAAAAAATTGAATTTTTTAAACCTTACAAAATATAGTAAACAGTACTCTGGATTTCAGGTTCTGTTGAAAAAATAATAACTTTATTAATAATTTATATTATTTTTAACTAATAAAAAAATACTAACTTTACGCCATCTAGATGACCCCTAAATCAACCCCTATCAACCCAAAGAAGGTCAATCCTTTCAGAATCAATAAGACTGAACCTAAGACTAACAACAGTATAATCAAGAAGCTCACCAAGGCCGCCAAGAAGACCCCTGAGCCCTCCCCCTCTCTAGATACAATGTATTCTAAAGAGGAACATACCCTCAGCCCCTCCAAGAGCCCAACTGGACAAAGCTTTTCTACAGCAAAAGATATGAAGAGGAGCCACCCCTAACATCTCAGAGAAGTACAATGAAGACCTGTACAACTCTGGGAAGGCTACCACTGCTGAGGATAGACTTGAGCACTGGGATATCTTGAAAGTCTATAATATATGTAACTATGAAGAGTAGTTCTTTTTACAAGATGACATGTATATCTCCTTCCCAATAATGTCCTCTAAGGACAATAATAGATTTTACCATGATGGGCTCATGTCAAGTGCAATGACAAACTGAAGTACCTAGTGCTTCATCACCACAAGTGTGAGGGGCTGTCCTGCACTGACTGCCTTTCTACCAAGGATCCACCCAGTTCAATAAGCTGAATAGCCAGCATATCTTCTGGAGCCAGCTGGGGTTGACCAGCGTCTGATAAAGTGATACCTGCACCAGAGGCATCCTTTTAACAGGGGGCCTTACCTCTCAAGAGATAGCCACCAGGGCCCTTCACAACTTGAACAGCTTCCAGAAGATAGCTTTTGGAAACTTTTGGATCCCTATAAAAGTGTGTGAGTGATAACTGTTGTAAGTCTGAGAAATTTGGGCAGAAATTTCACCATCCTCCTGGAGCTGGATATACCCAATGAGCTTAGAGTCACCTCTAAGGACAAACATTTTCTCCTCCATGAAAATGGTCCTTATGATAATAAGAGAACAATATGCTATTCCACCCAGGAGAGACTTAATATTTTGATGGTAGTCAATATATGGTTGGCTGATGGGACCTTTTCATCATGCCCCAAGATATTTTCCTAGCTCTGTTGCATCCATGGAAAGTATGGTATTAAGGTTATGCCTTATGGGTTAATTTCTGATGTCAAGGTAAAATGAGGATGAAAATTCCCATGCCTTAGAAATACTAAAGGGAAGTTGGATCTTCTTCCCCCTACTGACGCCCCCACCTCTACCCGGGCAAGTGCCTAAGGTCAAAAGTGCAGGAATCAAAAATGGGACCCCCAAAAAGTGCAGAAATTGAAACACTGTGTAGAGTGCAGAAATCAAAAATATCAAAGATCAAAGTACAAAAATTGATTTCCCAGAATTTAACTTTGAAGCCAAATAAAATACAGTTTTTAATATAAAAATTGTATTTTAAAATCAATTCTAGACTAAAAAGACCCCAAAAAATTCATTTCTTTAATAAAAAGTATATGCTAGATAATAAAAAGATTATTAAATTAGCTGTTCTTTAAAGAAACTTTTTTACTTTTAAAATCAAAATTAGACTAGAATTTATATGTAAATGTATTCAATTAAATATAAAATATAAAAATAAACAAAAAACTCCTTAAAATTATTTGTATATGTTGCAACCAAGTTTCCAGACTCACCTGCTAACGTATCTTACAATACACAGAGGGTGTGGTGACTGCTCTAACAGGTTGTTGGGCTTAAGCAGTACTTAGATATGTGAGCACCAGGCAAGGTGGAGTACAACAGAATATGCCTTGCCAGAATAAAACTGAGGATTTGCTAACTATTATCAATATATAAAGATCATATTATTAACAACAGCAGAAGAGGTTCAGGTGTTGGTTGGCAACAGGGCAGCAGGACTGGATACAGAGTTGGTGTATAGTAGTCAGTCAGATACCAGATAGACATTATATACTTTGGGAAGGATTCAGTTGTTGGTCAGCAACAAGACAAGGGAGTTGGAACAGGGCTGGTGGAGGAATGGGTGTATGTTAATCAGTCGGAATTTTGACAGACAATGGATACTGGGGAAGTGAAAGAGAGGATTCAGAATTGATAAGTGGCATACAGTAGACTTTTGATTCCTAGGTGTCTCTATATTAACAGTGCTGAAAACACAAGCTCAACATCTGTTTATTGCTTACAGGAGCTATCATGGTTGTACAGACCCAAGGTCTGCACCTCTGCAAAGGCAGTTGACAAGTAACTTATCCAAGTTAAAGGAGAAAAAAGTATTTGGTTTACAATAAAAGGCCTCTAATTTATTACATAAGTTGAGTGAAGATTATATAGGCATTTGTGAGATGATAACCAACTGAAATGTTGATCAACAATATGGAATATTGATGATCAATCAAGTCAGTTGCTACAGTTTCATATGAAGATTAAAACTGATAAGAGTGGTTGTAAGTTATATCAGCAGTGTCAGTTAATAACTGGTTGTTCCAAAGGTAACTGTGGCAAATTGGGCATAATCTGGAAAGATTATAGAACATACTGTTTAAAAGATCACTTCTACTTTATTTGAGCACAGAAAAGACATGTTGAATGATCTGTCCACCATCTTTGACCTATTGACTTGTCTGGCCAACAAATAAAGCCTTTAGCTTTGTATGGACAACAGGAAATGCATATAGCATTTTATGCCTAACAGATTAAGCCTACAGACTCCTATAGCCAACAGGTATGGCCTGTAACCTCCTATGACCAACAGATAAAGCCTAAAGTTTTATATGGACGACAGATAAAGCCTATAGCCTGGTTTGGCCGACAGAAGCTGGTAAATAGCGTCATAGCTCATAGCTATTTTACCACAGGGGGCACTCAATAAGTCACCCCTTGACGTGTCTAACAACATGAACCAATCAAATGGCAATATCAAACTGCAGGCACTTTCTCCTAATTAGGAGTGATACCAATTTGATATGCTGAATGCCACATGAGTTATTCCTTGGCTTCAAACCTTACATGGATCATGCCACCATGCCACCCCCTTGTGGCTGTGTGGCTTTCCCCATATAGTATATTAATCACAGTATTATATAATAAAAAACACCTTATTCTATTTATTCTTGTGCTTTCTATTAGACTTTTGTCTTCACCAATAAATACTGAATCCTCATCGGTTCATTTGCAACATACAGAAAAATATTTATTGTCACAGCATAAAATGAAAAGAAAACAAAAGCAATTCAAGATTTAATTTGGAATATTAGAGAACTTTTGCAATATTCTCAAAATGAGTAAGACAGTTGGAGGAGTTTTAGGGAAGAAGGGAGTTTTTTGTGACTATCTCAAAGCTGTTGAGATCCTTGCTGCTCTGGGAAATACATTGGCGTCCATCTAAAAACTCCTGGTGTCAAAACAGCCGGCTCAAACTGCCAGCAAGGTTCCAAGTAAGCGGGTTTATGACCCGTGATCCAATTATCCAGCTACTTAGAGCCAGGTTAGGAAGTTGACTTGAATATTCAAATACAACAACATTAACAGAAGCTGATCCCCTACAGTGGACAACTCATTTTGGCGCTTGACTCATTACAAAGATCAGGCCACTCCCTTCACCATCCCACTGTGTGATCAACACTATCATGTTCCTGCTATCCACAATTCACAATGAGTATATAATACTTATCTCTCAATAAAGAATATTATCTAGTTTCTAAAAAATTTCCCTTGTAACTTTGCTAAAACAGCACAGTTACAACATTGGTAGCACAGGTAGGTTCTCCATCCTACCTTATCTTGAAAAATTCCGCCTGTTGCCTGTACTTGCCGTGAACAACAAATCCTCAATAGAATCATGTCTGGTTTCTGCTAGACTGGATACTGTACACACCTGGTGCCAAGATACCTTATGGCTTTGTCCTGTACCAGAACATGGTTATCCTGCTCTCTGCCTTCAACACCCTATCTTCACAAGAGTTCTTCCAAACACCTGCCGCCATTCCTTGAGCAACTGATGAAAGTACCATGCCAACATAAATAGCCCAGAGACTTCAAAACACTGCCCTGGAACTTTTTGCTGGAGCCAACAATAACAATGCTATGGCATGGATCTAATCTGCCCAAAGCAAGCTGGCCCAAATGGAATGTCCACAACAATTTTGCTTTGCAGAGATCTCCATTCAACTGACTCACAACACTGGTACCTGGTTCAACAAGTGGCATGAAGAACATACCAAAAAGGATTGGGACATCTTCAAAAAAGACTTCTTGACAATATTTGTGCTGAAGGACACCCCACTCATGATCATATACCAAGTGAAGAATCTAACCCAAACTGGCACAGTGAAGGAGCTCACCCATGCTTATGAGGAACTCTGACTATGTGCCCCTCAAACATGGCATTTGACACTCCAGCTAGCCACCTCATGTACCACAACGCACTCAAGCTGCATGTAATAAGACACATAAACCTAAACCAATTGATCAACTTGCAAATTCTGTATTTCAAGGCAGAGAAAGCAGAAAAAACATCCAACACTCTCCACAAGGCTCAAACTGGAAAGAGAGTGTAACCCAAGGATTATCACCCAGCCGGGTGTTCCAACTGACCACCACCTGGGAGCAACAGCAACAATTCAAACCACAAGCCCTCAGGTTTATATGGACATGAAAAGGGAACAGCAGCCAGTCAAACTGTACTGTAAATTCAGAACCTGAACATAAAAATACGGGATTGTCATATCCTTGGTCCAAATTTCAAATCACTTTTGCGGGATAGCCCTTTTAATTAAATTGAATTCTTTGTATTTTTATTTGGATTTTTAAAAATGCAGGAACTCATAGACACTTTGGAAAGTTCAAGTTGAACTGCATATTCCTAATGGGCAAAATTAATTAACTGGAATCAGATTTGAAGCTTTCAAATAAATCAACCAATTTCATTAAGTTTACTATATTTTTTGAAATTACAGGATTGTCAAATCCAAGAACCAAATTTCAAATCACTTTTGAATGCCACTAGTAAACTCAAATAATAATTGCAGGAACTGGAATCCAAATTGAATGTACAGTAAGAAACTAGGACAAATCAACCCAAATAAAGAAGCTCCACCACAACTAAAATCAAATGAAAAATCTAATCTTGACAACCATGTTTAGATATGAAATTAAGTGAAATGTAAAATTGTCTAAACTGGAAACAATGCAATATTCTGCACTCTAAATCACTAATATAGCAACCACAAACCCCATATAATGATATATGAGCTACCCTCCTGATGACGCAGAAATTTTTTAAAAGTTTTTTGGCCCACAGGGTAGCCAGGGGCCATAAACTTTTTTTAAGGAAGGAAGGAGGGGGAAAGATAAACTATCAGTTTACTATAAAAGTGTTTATGTATTGCTATTGAGGATACTTAATTACAGTAGATTTTAAAAAAACACTAATAATAAAATAGAATTATATATTACAATCTATCTTATCATGTTATCTTTTCCTTGATGTGTTGATAGTACATTTGCTGTTGATAATGTGCTTGTGATTAATTGGATAGCTTCACCTCCAGTTGCCTTGGCAATAGGAAATCAAGTTGTCTCCGCAAACACAGCTGGTCTCAGGGAGGCAACTTGATTTCCTATTTCCAAGGCAACTGGAGGTGAAGCTATCCAATTAAATGCAAACACCTTATCAACAGGAAATGAACTATCAATACACCAAGGAAAAGGCACATGGTAAAAATAGATTGTAATATATAATTATATTTTATTATTAGTGTCTTTTAAAATCTGCTGTAATCAAGCATCTAAATTTAGCCACCCTAAAATAGAATAGGGTGATTTTTGAGAATGCCTATGATTCCTTAAAGAATTAGCAAAAATCTGCTCTAGATCCTTTCACATCCTTTTTGAGACACCCATAAATTTTATTTATTTCAAATTTACCTCATTTTTGATTTGAAATTTGGTTCTTGGATTTGATAATCCCGCAATTTTGGATTTGTTAATTTTTACATGATGTCTATGATTTGTTTGACATACAGGAAATCTCAAATTGTACAGTAGAATTCCACATTTCTGATTCATGTATCCCATATTTGTTTGCTGAGTTTTGTCTTTTGTTAGTTGAGTTATCTGCTCAAGGGATTTAAAATTTGCCAATTTAAAAAAACCAAAAAAGTCAAATTAAATGGTTGATTTTAATAAATGTATTAATTTTCATCCAGCTGAGTTGCCTGCAAAAGTGATTTGAAAATTGGACTAAGGATTTGACAATCCCAAATTTTTTTGTTCAGGTTCTGAATTTACAGTAACTATTCTGTATCACTACCACACAAGACAACAAAGACAAGGGAAGAGCCTGGGGAGAGCGCTAAGAAGCCAAGCCCTCCCTGCACAACTTCTGACTTGCCCAATGATTAATACTGACCCAAGGACGTGGATCAGTGTCCAATGATCCAAGTGCCCTCAGAAGACCAGGTACTTTACACCATTTCCAGGCATCCCAAAAAACTGATGTCTTACCCTTTCTGCTTTTGCAGTTACACAGGCTCAGCACTCCTGGACTTGGGTGGGGATCAAACCCTAGTCAACAGCAGCTTTTTAGATATGTTCAAGCTAACCACAAATCCTTTGCGGATTAAAAACTTGGTTTTAGCTGATGAACATCACATTGCCGTGACAAGGGAAACTACCCCTTCTCTGTCATGCTAGAGAGCCTGCATTCCACCATCCAGGGTCCCATCATCAATTTTCCCAAGTTTTCATTTTACTGAGACTTGACTGATTGCAAAGGAACAATCCCCATGTAGACTGGGCAACCTCAGTACTGATCATCAAACGTGAAGGTGTCAATCACCAGATCTACCCTGAATCAGTAGACCAGCTGCTATGTGACCATGTCTTTTTACACATCACAAAGGCCCTGGGCAAAAAGGAGAACCTTGAGGCAATTGACTGGGACTCCTGCAAGTACAAAATCATACATTTAAAGGATCACCAGGAAACCACTATTCCTCAGAATTGTGAAATTGTAGCCTGCCATCCATAAATATTCAACAAGGCTTTATCAGGGTTGCCACCAGAAAACACATCCAACACTTCATCCAACTCAAGGGAGCTGTACCTAAGGCGCAATCCATCTACCGCCTTACCCCAAACAAAGACAACACCCTATGTGCTTACCTCAAGGAAGCGTTGGAGAAAAAGGACTAATCTGCCCCTCACAGTCTCCTTTTGGTGCTACCACATTCTTTGTAGCAAAGAAAGATGGTACCCTGCACCTGGTCACGGACTATTGAGCCCTAAACAAAGTTACTATCAAGAATTGTTACCCACTATCAATCATTGACAACCTCCTTAATTCTTTGGGCGGCGCCACAGTATTCTCCAATATTGACCTAACCACAGGCTACAACCAAATCTGTATCAAGGAGGAAGATATCCCCAAAACAGCCTTTCACACTATATGTGGTTCATATAAGTGTGTGGTACTCAACTTCAGAATGACAAACACCCTGTCAACCTTTGTGACCTTCATGAACAAAGTGTTATCCCCCCACATCAGCAAGCACAACTTGGTATATATGGACAACATTGTTGTCTATAGCCCCTTGATAGAGCAACACCACAAAGACTTGAAGGCAGTTTTTGCTACCCTGGTGCAACATAAGCTACTAGCCAAGCCCTTCAAATGCCAGTTCTTCCAAAAAAAAGTTGCCCTTCTTGGGACACATAGTTTGAAAGATAGTATTGAACTTGACAGCCAGAAAATCCAGGCCATTTGCAAAATGCTGCCCCCAAAGGACAAGTCAGAACTCCACACATTCTTGGGTTAGGTTGCCTATGTACAACAATTATACCTAACTGTGGCGTCCTGACTGCACCCCTGTCTGCCATAACTGGTTCCAAATCTAAGTTTTTATGGACCCCCAACGTGACCTTTGCTTCAAACGTCTTAAGGAAAAGCTCAGAATGGCACCCATTTTACAATACCCCAAATGTGATGGGAATATCAAATGGAGACAGATGCTTTTGACACATCCATTAGGGGATTACTACAAGTTAAAAACAATGATGGCAACTTCCTACCTGTAGCAGTTGAATCACACAAATTGACAGATGGCAAGTGCCAATACCCCATACATGACAAAGAGTTGTTGGCAATTGTGCACTGCCTGGTCAAATGGTGTTGCTACCTATAACAACAGGAAGAGTTCACGGCACTGACCAACCACAAGTTGCTTATATACTTCAAAATACAAGCAAACTTATCCTGTTGCCAAGCCTGCTGGATGGAATTCTGGAGAGATTTAATATGATCATACAACATAGGCCTGCTCCAGAACTTTTATATGGCAGATGCACTCTTGAGCCTGTATGTCAGAGCCACAAGGGGCAAGAATGGGCTTGACCCAGACTGGCCTCTCCTGGTGCTCCATTCAAAGAACAAAGGCTTCTCTCCTGGCACCAGATACATAACAAAAGAAACAGACATTAAGAACAAGCACTTATTTGCAGACAATTATGGAACCTTACATAAAAAAATGTCCAACAGAACCATCATCTCTTATGTCCCCACACATCAGCAAGTTGACACAATCCTGCATTACCACAGAGACCTAGGGCTCAAAAAAGCTGCAACCTCTATGAATTCCTCAAGCACAAAGCATAGTGGCTGACTCTATACTGGGATTTCCAGGAAGTCTTGGACCAATTCAAAGTATGTGAGAAATTTTCAAAAAGCAATACCCCACCTAAATCAGTACTACCTATTTGCTTACAACTGCCTTTCAAGGTGTGGGCCCTATACATTGTGAGTCTCATGCCATGAAAACACAGCAAAAATAAATACATTATTATTGCAATAGACTTTGCCACTTGCTGGCCAGTGGCACAAGCAGTAAATTCCACACAGGCAATGATGTGCAGCAATTCATAGGAAAATAAATCATCAGCAAGTTTGTAAAGCCAGAACTCCTGATAACCAACAGAGGCAAAGAATTGACCTCTGAAGATACCAACATATACCTTACTAAAAACGGGGTCAATCACACCATGACAACACCTTACCACCCTCAGGCCAATGGACGTGTGGAACGGCTAAATGGCAGCCTTGTGCAAGCCTTGGCCAAACTCACCGCCAGGAGACCTGAGGACTGGTACAAGCAGCTACCAACTGCATTGCTTGTATGCTGAACTCACGTGAACAGATCCACTGGGAAAAGACCCTTTGAGTTAGTCTATGGCACACAACCCAATATCATACAAGCACTATTAGAACCTAATCTGGAAATGTCAAGCAAGGCTCCACCTTGCTCAGATCCTCAGGTCATACAGGCTAATAGCAATCAATTAGAGAAAGAATGGAAGAGTTTCCAAAAGACCTTTGTCCCCATTATAGACAGACATGAGGCCGGTGAAAAATTCTGGGTCACAAATACCAACAAAAGTAAATTACAGCCAGAAAAAGTGGGCCCTGATATCATCCTAAAGATAAAAAAACAACACTTATCTTGTGCAAGGGCTTGGAAAGCGCAAACAAGATAAAGTTCTCCACCATGATTGCCTGAGACCCTGCAAAGTAAGACAGAAACAACACAAGACTGTTCTGCCCGCCACAGGACAACAATTAGTCTAGTATGGCGCCTGGGCTTCCAACAACCTCCATGACAACCTGTCCCTAGAGGAGGCCACCCTTCAGTTGGGGGGGGGGGGGGTCAAAACAGCAGGCTCAACCCGCCAGCAAGGTTCCAAGTAAGCAGGTTTGTGACCTGTAATCCAATTATCCAGTCACCTGAAGCCAGCCTATGAAGTCAACTCAAATTTCCAAATCCAACAACATGAACAGATGCTGATCCTTTACAGTGGATACCTTGTTTTGGCGCTTGACTCATTACCAGGATCAAGCCACCCCCCTTGACCATCCAGCCGCGTGATCAACACAATCATGTTCCTGTTATCCTTGATTCACAATGACTATATAATAACTTTCTCTCAATAAAGATTATTATCTAGCTTCTAAATATTTCCCCCCTTGTAACTCTGCTAAAACAGCACAGTTACAACACTGGTAAAGAGTTTCATTGGTTGCCTGTTCAACTTTGAGCTTTTTAATCAGGACTTTGAACTTGGGTTTCTTCACCCCAACACAGTTGGAAAACTTATTGTGCCAGCTTTCTAGGGAGGAATTAGTCTTTATGGTCTTATTCTTAACAAACTTGAACTTGTTCCATTCAATCTTGTTTTCCTTTCTTCCATGGAGTCCGGTCTCAAGTTTTTCCAATTTGTTGGCATTCAAAGTAATCAAAAAATGGAGCAAAGATAGCTGCATTGTCCTCCATATACTTTGTCTTCTCAAAGGCCTCATATATCTTGCTACAGTCCTCTTTTTTACCAAGGCAATGGCTGAAAAAGAGTTGAAGGCCACCTTGAGCTCCTTGGAGGTCAATCTGGTAACTAGTATGTTGAGCTCAGTAAAGCTCTGCAGCTTTCTTCTGAGGCATTGTTAGAAGTGTAAGAAGCAGCCATGAAGCTTTCTCTTAAATACCTTTTTGAAGACGCTGGCTTGAGAAGGCTCAAAGTCAACAGGAAGGTGATTATGATAAGGCTCTGATGTTTCTTCATCATCAGGTTGGCTTGGGGTTTTAGACTTCTTCCTCTTGGGGGTAGAGGTGGGGGCATCAGTAGGGGAAAGGAGATCCAACTTCCCTTTAGAATCTCCAAGGCATGAGTATAGTCATCCTCATTTTGTCCTGACATCAGAAAACACATCATTAGTAAAGCCTTATCACCATACTTCCCATGAAACACCAAAGCTGGGGGGGAAATCTTAGGGCATGATGAGAAGGTCCCATCAGCCAACCAGATATTGGCAGCCATTAGACTTTTAAGGTTTTCCTGGGTGGCATAGCAGATGGTTCTTTTATGTTCATCTGGAACATTGTCACAAAGGAGAAACTTTTCATCCTTGGAGGTGACTCTGAGCTTATTAGGTATACCCAGTTCCAGAAGGGAGGTGGCACTTCTGCCCACATTGTCAAACTTCTGGTGATTATCACTCACATACTTTTAAGGGATCCAAAAGTACCAACAGCTATCTTTTAAAAACTGTTCAAGTTGTTAATAGCCCTAGTGACTATCTCCTGGGAGGTAAGGCCCCTGTTGAAAGGCTGCCTCTGGCGCAGATACCACTTTATTAGGCGCTGATAGACCTCAGTTGGTTCTAGGCAGGTGTGCTGATTGTTCAGCTTCTTAAACTGGATAAACCCAGTTGTAGTCAGGCAGACAGGCCCCTCACACTTGTAATGATGAAGCACCAAGTGCTTCATCATTACACTTAAACATAAAAACATCATGATAGAACCCAACATTGCCCTTGGAGGACATTATTAGGAAGGAGATGGGCAGGACATCTAGCAGTTAGAACTCCTCTTCATAGTTGCAAATATTTTGTACTTTAAGGATATCCCAGATCTCAAGGCCATCCTCAGTTGGTGTAGCATCTTCAGAGCTGTACAGGTCTTTATGTTCTTCTTCTGATATGTGAGGGGGCGTCTCCTCTTTATCTGCCTGACTGTGGACAAACTTTTACCCAGTTGGGCTCTTGGAGGGGCTGGAGTAGGTTCCTCTTCTGGAGAGGAGGAGGGCTTGGGGGTCTTCTTGGCGGCCTTCTTGGTGATATTATTGCTGGTCTTGGGGCCAGGCTTATTAGTTCTGGAAGGAGTGGCCTTCTTTGGGTTGATGGGAGCTGACTTAGGGGGCATCTAGATGGCTCAAAGTTAGTATTTTCTTTGTTAGTAAAAAAGAATATGAATTATTAATAAAGCTATCATATTCTTCAACAGAATATGAAAGCCAGAGTGCTGTTTACTATATTTTGTTAGTTTTAATAAATATTTTAATTGAGAAGTTAACTTTATGGTGCTTTTGAAAGGAGCAAAAAAAGGGTTTGATCAGACAATTAGGGAGTTTTTATTTTGGCACTCCCTAAAAACATAAGGAAACATAGTAACATATTAAATTAATTTAATATTTTTCTGAAAACTGCAAAAATCAACAGTATTTACTAAACCTTTTAAAAAGCTAATGTAAACTGGCCCAAAATGCCTGAAACTCTACTATGTTTTAAAGCAAGACGTTAACCTTTACAATGCTAATTTTAAGCTTTAAACTTACACTGGTTAAGTTATTACGTGTTTTCAAATCAGAGTGTTTGTTTGGTTTAAATGCACTTTCAATTTCCGCACTTTTGATTATAAACACCTATTGGAGCTTAGTTAATAAAATATTAAATTCCAATCATAATTTAAAATATATTGGTGAGCACTAAATCAGTGTGTTTTGAATTTTGATTTGAAGCTTTTTCAATTTGCGCACTCTATTACTACACCCAGTAATTTACTAAGTGATCATATCATATTTGTTTCATTCAACACTCTATCTTTTACACAATTAAAATCACTGAAATTATAATCAAATGATTTACAGGTGATTGTGAATCTGTATGATAGGTTTTAGCTTATTTGGTTGAGTATAATATGTTTATGAAGCTTTTCTGACCACTTACATAGTGGGAGAATCAATATTAAGTGATATTTTTTAACTTTGATGTGTCAAATATTAAATTGAAGAGACTTCTGGATGTCAAAACAGCAGGCTCAACCCGCCAGCAAGGTTCTGAGCATGAGGGTTTGTGACCCACAATCCAATTACCCAGCCACTTGAAGCCAGACTAGGAAGTCAACTTGAATTGCCAAATCCAACAACATGAACAGATGATGATCCTTTATGGTGGATACCTTGTTTTGGCGCTTGACTCATTACCAGGATCAATCCACCCCCTTCACCATCCAGCTGTGTGATAAACACAATTGTGTTTCTGTTATCCTTGATTCATAATGACTATATAATCACTATCTCTCAATAAAGATTATTATCTAGCTTCTAAATATTTTCCCCTTGTAACTCTGCTAAAACAACACAGTTACAAAATTGGTAGCAGAAGTAGGTTGTCCATCCTACCTTATCTTGAAAAATTCTGCCTGTTGCCTGCATGCGCTGCAGCCAACAAATCCTTGACAGAATTATGTCTGGCCTCCCGCTAGACTGGACCCCGTACACCCCTGGTACTGAGATACCTGATGGCTTTATCCTGTACCAGAACATGGTGATTCCACTACCTGCCTTCAATGCCATGTCTGCACAAGGCTTTTTTCTTGCTCCCTCCTTGATGCCGCAACCAGCTGACAAAACCACCATGCCCGCCTACGTAGCTCAAAGACTACAGAGCGCCGCTGTGGAACCTTTTGTTGGGGCCACCAACAACAACGCTGCCGCATGGATCCAGTCCGCCCAGAGCAAACTGGCTCAGATGGAATGCCCACAGCAGTTTTAGATTTCAGAAATTTCCATTTTCCTGACCCATGACGCTGGCACCTGGTGCAACAAGTGACACAAACAACACACCAAGAAAAATTGGGATATCTTCAAGCAAGACTTCTTGGCAAGGTTTGTGCTTAAGTACACGGCGCTCATGATCATACACCAAGTAAAGAACCTAACTATCAGGAATATTCCTGACATAAATCAGATTTTGATTGAGGAAAAATGCTGGAAACAATTAAAGGAATGTCCAAGCAAAGGGGCAAAGTTTTATAAGGAATTTTCCCCATTATTGGGGGAAAAGAAAAATCAATTTTTGGGAAAAACAGATTTTGGTGAAAACCGGAATATTTTATCATCTGGGGAGGCGCCTGTCGCCGCGCAGATGCCGGCCCCCCTCCACCAGCCTCCCTGCACCCAGCCTGCCACCCGCAAGCCCAGGCTGGCACCAGCAGACCCGCTGCCAGTCCCCCACCTGCCACCCGCACAACCCAGCACCCCGCCTGCGGACCCGCCGCCAGCCTCCCACCCTCTTGCTTGCCCCCTGCCTGCCACCCAGTTGCCAACCTGGGGCCTGCCAGCCACACGCTTGCCCACCCCTCCCCCAGCGGACCTGCCGCCAGCTGCCTGCTCCCTGGGCCCCAGCTAACTGCCAGTTGCCCACCTGGGCCCCAGGGCCCACTCCCTAGCCAATCAGAACCTATCATGTCAGCCAGCCAATCAGAAAAGTCCCTTATAACAAGGGAAAATTTTGAGAATAATTCTTGTGCTAAGGAAGAAGGGCAAATCCAAAATTCAAAAACTAATCCCAACTCTGAAACTTTAGAAGAAAGGCAAAATCTAGTTTCAAAAGTTAAAAATAACATAACCCACAGCCAATGGAATCTGGCAGACTATAACACTCACCTAGGCCTAGACTCCAGCCAAACTGACCTTCCCAAACCAAAAATAGATTTGGTCAGTCCCAAGAGTTGTCACCACCACCTGACCACCTACCCAGAGGAAATTATTGGCCCCAAGCAGAGTTGTCTAAAAGCTCAACAGATTGCCCAGTAACAAGGGTTTGGCCATCCTTTCAAACACCAATTCCCAATTCCCTTGACCAAACTTCTGGGGTCTCCAGTCCCCTGTTTTTACTTCCACTTGCAAAACTTTGCAAGTGGGGGAACACTATAAATAAAGGATCCCCTCTCAGTAATAGCTTGTGCTATTATTGAGACTAATACCCTCAATAAAAGTGAAATTTCAACTTCAACAAAAGTTAACTTACAGATCAAGCCCCTGCCAACCCTCCAATCCAAGGAAGATGAATCACCTCATCTTCACAGCTGTACTCACAGCTTGCCTTGGGATTGGAGGCTACCAACAAGGTTCAGAGTTCTTTGGGCCCTCTACAGAAGGACTAGGTCATGTCCCATACTACAACCCTGGCCAACTGAACTCTTCCAATACTGGAACCTGGCTGCCCCTGGTATTCCCCCATTCAACACTCTCCATTGCCATGTATATGTCCGCCTACTGCATCCTCACCTACTTTTCTGGGAGTTTTGGATGTTTCAGCATACACGCCAAGGTCTTCCGTTGGCTGATGACATTGTATCCCATAATCACCGCCCTGACAGGCTTCCAGTTCATCAATCTGCTACCATACATGCTCCAAGTGGTGCCCAACATTTCAGGGTATTACATTAACCCAGACAGGCACTGTGACAGAACTCACCCACACCTACAATGAACTCTGGCTTTGTGCACCATCTGACATGGCCTTTGACACCCCAGCTACACACCTCATGTACTATATGTCCTTAAGTTGCATGTAATGAGACACGTGAACCTGGACCAAGTGACCAACCTACAAAGCCTGTACTGAAAAGCAGAGAAAGCAGAATTAACATCCAACGCCCTCCATAAGGCACAAACTGGAAAATGAGAGAGACCCAAGGATTCTCACACAGGCGGGCGCTCCACTTGACTACCCCCTGGAGGCAACGGGAATAACACCAACCATAAACCCACAAGCTCAAACAGACATGGGAATGAAAAAAATGGTCAGTCAAATCAGTCTCATTTCCATATCACTGCCACACAAGGCAATCAAGATGAGGGAAAAGCCCAGGGAGAGCACTAAGTAAGCCAAGCTCTCCCTGCACAACTCCTGACTTGCCCAATGATGAGTACCAACCCAAGGACGTGGACTAATATCCAATGATCCAAGTACCCTTGCAGGACCTGGTACTGTACACCATTGCCAGACATCCCAATAAACTGATGACCTATCATTTCCGTTTTTGTAGTTACACAGGATCAGCACTCCTGGACTTGGGTGTGGATCAAACCCTAGTCAGCAGCAGCTTTTTAGATATGTTCAAGCTATCCACAAATCCTTTGCAGATTAAAAACGTGGTTTTAGCTGATGAACATCACATTGCCTTGACATGGGAAATTGGCCCCTTCTCTGTCATGCTAGAGAACCTCCACTCCACCATTCAAGGTCCTGTTGTCAACTTCCCAAAGTTTACATTGTGCTGGGACTTGACTGGCTGCAAAAAAACAATCCTCACGTAGACTTGGCAACCTCAGTGTTGACCATCAAGCGCAAAGGTGTCAACCACCAGATCTACCCTGACTCTGTGGACCAACTTCCATGTGACTACGTCTTTGTGCGCATCACAGAGACTCTGGACAAAAAAGAAACCTGAAGGCAATTGACTGGAACTCCTGCCAGTACAAGATCATACACTTCAAATATCATCAGGATACCTCCATGCCTTAGGATTGCAAAATTGTGGCCTGCCATCCAGAAATCTTTAAGGAAGCTCTACCTGGGCTGCACCCAGAGAAACACATTCAACACTCCATCCAACTCAAAGGAGCTGTACCCAAAGCGCGCCCTATCTACAGGCTGACCCCAAACAAAGACAACACCCTATGTGCCTACCTCAAGGAAGCATTGGAGAAAGGACTTATCTGCCCCTCACAGTCTCCTTTTTGGGGCCGCTGTATTCTTTGTGGCCAAGAAGGATGGTACCTTGCATCTGGTAACAGACTACCAAGCCCTAAACAAAGTTACCATCAAGAATTGTTATCCACTACCACTGATTGATGATCTCTTTGACGCCTTGGGAAGCCACAATCTTCTCCAAGATTGATCTGACAGCAGGCTACAACAAGATTTGTATTAAGGAGAAAGACATCCCCAAAACAGCCTTCTGAACTAAATACAGCTCATACAAATGTGTGGTGCTCAACTTTGGCATGAAAAACACACTTCCATCTTTGTGGCCTTCAAGAACAAAGTGTTTGTGCTGCACATAGGCAAGCATGCCCTAGTCTACCTAGACAACATCATTGTCTATAGCCCATTGCTGGAACAGCACCACAAAGACCTAGAGGCAGTCTTTGCTACTCTGGCACAACACAAACTGTTGGCCAAACCCTCCAAGTTCCAGTTCTTCCGCAAGGCATTACCCTTCCTGGGACACATAGTCTCAAAGGACATTCAAAACCAACAGTCAAAAGATACAGGCCATCTGCAAGATGCTGCCACCCAAGGATAAGTTGGAACTCTGCACCTTCCTGGGGATGGTGGTCTATGTATGCCGCTTTATACCTGACTGTGGCATTTTGACTGCCCCTTATCTGCCATAACAGGCGCCAAATCCAAGTTTTTGTGGACCCCCCAATTTGTCCTCTGTTTTAGACGCCTCACAGAGAAGCTCACAACAGCTCCTATCCTGCACTACCCCAGACATGACAGGGAATACCAAATGGAAACTGACGCCTCAGATGTATCCATTGAGGGAGTACTAAGAATCAAAAATTATGATGGTGACTTCCTGCCTGTAGCTTATGAATCACAAAAGTTGACAAATGACAAGTGTTGATACCCTATCTACGACAAGGAACTGCTGGCCATTGTACACTGCCTAGTCAAATGGCGTTGTTATCTGGAACAACAGGAAGAATTCATGGCATTGAACGGCCACAAGTTGCTCATATATTTCAAAATCCAAGCAAATCTATCTTGCCGCCAAGCCCTCTAGATGGAGCTCTTGGAGAGATTCAATATGCTCATACAGTATAAACCTGGGCCTGAGCTTGCCATGGCAGATGCCCTCTCACGCCTATATGTCCGTGCTACAAGAGGGGAATATGGGCTCAACCCAGACTGGCCTCTCTTGGTACTACAAACAAAAGACAAGGGTTTCCCCCTGGTACAACCAACATAACAAAGGAAACAGTTATCAAAAACAAACACCTATTTGCTGACATGTACAGGATCCTGCACAGGAAAATATCTGACAGTACTACCATTCCTTATATTCCCACACACCAGCAAGTAGACACCATCCTACAATATCACATAGACCTCGGAAACACCAAGAGTCAGAACCTAGCTAAGTTCCTTAAGCACAAGGCCTGGTAGCCAACCCTATATTGTGACGTTCAGGAAGTCCTAGACCAATGTGAGGTATTCAAAAAATTTGCCAAAAGCAAAACCCCTCCAAAGTCAGTACCACCCATCTGCACACAACTACCCTTCAAGGTGTGGGCCCTCAACGTTGTTGGCCCCATGCCAGGGAAACACATTGATAATAAATACATCATCATTGCCATAGTCTTTGCAACAAGGTGGCCAGTAGCCCAAGCGGTGAAAACACACACCGGTAACAACGTCCGACAATTAATTAGAAAAGAAATAATCAGCAAGTTTAGAAACCAGAACTCCTGATAACCAATGAAGGGAAAGAATTGACCTCTAAAAACACCAACATATACCTTGCTAAGAATGGGGTCAAACATACTGTGACAACACCATACCACCCACAGGCCAATGAACGTGTAGAGCGGCTTACTGGTAGCCATGTGCAAGCCTTAGCCAAGCTTACTGCCAGGAGACCTGAAGACTGGTATAAGCAGCTATCAACTGCACTACTTGTGTGCAAACCCAAGTAAACAAATCCACCAGAAAAAGCTCCTTTGAACTGGTATACAGCACACAGCCAAATATCATCCAAGCATCAACAGGACCCAAACTGGAAATCCCAAGTAAAGTTCCCCTGCGCTCAGACCCTCAAGTTATAGAGGCCAACAGCAAGCAAGCAGAAAAGAAAAATGAACGTCTACAAAAAACCTTTGTCCCCATCCAAGATAGACATGAAGTTGTGGACAAAGTTTGGGTCATGAACATTGATAAAAGCAAACTACAACTCAAGAAAGTAGGCCCAGCAATCATTCTAAAGGTAAACAATAATAACACTTACCTCATGCAAGGACTCAGGAAGTGCAAACAGGATAAGACCCTACACCATGATTGCCTGAGACCCTGCAAAGCAAGACAAAAATAACGCAAAACCGCCCTGCCCGCCACAGGACAACAATTAGTCCAGTATAGCGCCCGGGCTCCTGACAACCTCCCTGACAACCTACCCCCATATGAGGCCAACCTTCATTCAGGGGGGGTATCAAAACAGCAGGCTTGACCCGCCAGCAAGGTTCCAAGAAAGCGGGTTTGTGACCTGCAATCTGATTACCTGGCCACTTGAAGCCAGACTAGGAAGTCAACTCAAATTTCCAAATCCAACAACATGAACAGATGATGATCCTTTATGGTGGATACCTCATTTTGGCGCTTGACTCATTACCTGGATCAAGCCACCCCCTTCACCATCCAACCATGTGATCAACACAATCATGTTCATGTTATCCTTGATTCACAATGACTATATAATCACTATCTCTCAATAAAGATTATTATCTAGCTTATAAATATTTTCCCCCTTGTAACTCTGCTAAAACAGCACAGTTACAATACAGACTTCAATTTCTACACTTTTGATTTTGTCCCCTATATTCAAAAGGATTAATAATATCCTTTTAAAAGCCAAATTAATTTAAGGTGTATTTAAATTGCATCAATTTGGGCATTTTTGAACTTGGTTTTTCAATTTTAGCTACTAGTAAAAACATTTTAAAAAAGTCAAATTTAAGAAAAATATTAAATTTTTTGGGGAAAATTTTTATTGAAAAAAAAGTGCAGAGATCAAAAATCCATTGATTTGGAGATTTCAATCTCTTCACTTCAACTTTAGGCATGTGTCCCTCTACCCCCAAGAGGAAGAAGTCAAAAACCCTATCCATAATGATGATTTAATGAATCCTAATATTCAAGCATTATCAATTTTGCCTATGACAGAGTTGCATTTTGAGCGCAAAATCCTTCAGTTCCCTTTCTTGACTCAAAATAGTTTCACTCCAAACTGGATGAAGGACTCATTTGCATTCCAACTAATGACATGAGTGATTATCAACTCACTTATGAGAGTGGCCAGTGATCTACCTGTCCTTCTACCATTTTGTGGTGAACATTTACTATATAAGAATCATTCAGATTCATCTAATAAAATTAAATCTTATTCACATTTCTTTCTTTGTGTCTCCCAGTACTTTGTCACCTAACTCTAGCCACAACTAGTAGATATTCATTATTCAGGGCCTTGAGGTAAATTACTTATTCATTCATTAAGACTAACCTCTGTTTTAGTACAAGCCCAATCCTGCTGTTAAAATTTCCTGTTGTATCTCTTGGCCACGCCCAAGTACACAACAATGATGAGGAGACATATGAGCCTTAATATACTCACCTCCTTGTTGACTTTTTGCCTTATTAAGATAACACCTTTAAAAAAGTATTTAAGAGCAAGCCTCATGACTGATTCTTTCACTTTAGGCAATGCCTTAGAAGCAAGCTCCATGTCAGGGATCCAGCCTGTAGGGGGTTCTTGGGAACTTGCAGGCAGAAAGCCTGCGGGCCCAGCAGGAAGAGCCCACCACAAGATTGGTGCTAACTTTACAATATAAGATAACAATTTGCCCAGCAGGGCCTAAGGTCCACTTGCAGGTATCATCAAATCAATCAAGCCAGTAAGAGTGATACATATCAACCCAAATATCTGAGTGGAAGTGGATTTGTTGATTGCAACAGATTCTTGCAGGCAGTTGGGCCGCGGGGTGAGAGGTGGTGTCATTGGAACCAAATACACAGGAAGGTAGTTGTACTTGTTGCAGAATAGCAGAGGTGGTATGATAATTTTGGTGCCCTCTCTGCAAAAAGTTTTGGTCTCTCTAGTTTTAGCCTCCGGATTGTAGATTAGGACTTCCTCTAGGGTAAACTCTGAGTACACAGGGTTGGATGGGTAATCAGCAAAATGTACTGGGACAAAGGGAACTCCTGGTGGACAATAAAATTTGGACGCTGGTCCGTGGTTTCTTGGGGTTGGTGGGTATGAGGTACGGAACTGCAGGAGGTAGGCTGCAAATGAAATAGAACTAAAATCAAATATGGAATAACCTGGTTGAACTATAGGCTCATGTCACTTTATTGCAAGAATGACAATGGGCAACTTCCTGGCAGTCCAGGGTATAAGTATGCCCATCTGCCATGGGTAAGCTTTTAAAAATTCTTTGGCCTGGATGCTGCTGTCTACCAGGGTTTTCCAGTTCTTGGTGGCATCCTTTGCAAGAGTTAATTCATTGGCTGATTCAAACTGAGAACACTCAAATTTCCTTAACTGGTTGTGGGGTTGGTCATCTCTGGGCGGCCTGCGTTCTATAGGAAGTTTCTTTGTTTCCCCTTCTGTGGTGGCCCAAGTTATTTCAGGATCTATGGCTTGGCCTGTCCGCTGATTGATTGGGTTAACAGGAAACTTTTGTGTGGGGAGTCTTGATGCAGGTAATTTTAGTTCATCAAACCTTAGGAGATTTCCCAAAGTAAAATCCTTCTCTGGTTTGAGTCCAAAAATCTGCAGTCAGCCGGGCAGCTGGGCCTGTGGGCTGGCGGCCCGCAGGGTATCAGGGTTCAAATCCTGTAGTTGAGGTTTTCCTATGAGCATGGTCAACAGTAGTTTGTCACTTGTGACACTCCAGAGCTTCACTGAGCTCAAAAAACTGGTCACTAGATCCACCTCAAGGAGACCAAGGCGGCCTTCAACTCCCTTTCTGCCATTGCCTTGGTGAGAAATGAGGACACTCTTAAGATATATGAGGTTTTAAGAAGAGCAATTATATGGATGACAATGCTGCTCTATTTGCTTCATTTTTTAATTGCTTTGAACAATAATGTATTTTAAAACTTGAGAGAAGACAACATGGTAGAAAAAAGAATGGAACCAGCACAAGTCTTTTAAGAATAAGATACTGAAGAATAAATCCTCTCTGGAAGGCTGACACAGGAAGTTTACTAACTATTTTGGGGTAAAGAAACCCAAGCTTAATGTCCTTATAAAAAACTTGAAGGTTAACAGGTAAAAATGGAGCTCTCTACCAGGAGTTTCTAGATGGGTGTCAAAGTGTTTTCTAGAGCAGCAAGAATCTCAAAAGTTTTTAGATATCCACAAATAACTCCCTTCTACCCTATAACTCTTCCGACTGACTAACAGATTTTTGAAAAATATTGTGAAAGTCCTCTAATATTCCAAATGAATTCTTGCATTGCTTTTAACTTTATTTTGTTTTATGTTGTTATAATATACCCATTTAAATATAAATACATTTTGGTTTTTTTAGTTTATATTATTTTCTTTTACTAAATTTGCAGATAAATTCTAGTGCATTTTTGCTATTAAAATTAAAAAAATATTATTATTTAAAAAGCTAATTTAAGCCTTTTTTAGTACTGTAGATTCAGAACCTGTTGGGAAAAATGTGGGATTTCAAATTCTTTTGCATGAACTCACCAACTTAATGGAGTAATTTTCATTCCAAAACAACTTACTTTTTTATATAAAAGGATGAAAAATATTCCAGTAAATTGATGAGTTTATGCAAAAATATATGACAATCCTCCATTTTTCCTAACAGGTTCTGAATCTACAGTAACTAGCATATATATTTTATTATAGAAATGAACTTCTTGGGGTCTCTTTAATCTATTGTTGTTTTAAAGTTGATAACTTTATATTAAGAAGTTTATGATTTTTGGCTCAAAGTTAACTTCTGGAAAATCAATTTTTAAACTTTGACTTTTGATATTTTTGACTTTTTGTGCATTACATAGTGTTTTAATTTTTTACTTTTGGGGGCCCAATTTTGATTTATGCACTTTCAATTTAAGGAAATTTGAATTTAAACCTTTCCTGGAGTGGACATGGCAGCAATCATTTCCCAAGTGTCACTAATATGCAAAATGTTAGAGGTGTTTGGGTGATAATACATCTATAAAGACAAAGGTTAGTAAATCAGAAGTATGGTCAAGTTGAAGGAATTTTAAGTTAATTAAATTCTTTAGTGTTGGTTTAGCCTTATCTTATTAAAATAGTTAAAGCCCTGAATGAGAGAAATACCTTTAAATCTTGTTGGCACAACTGGCAACAATGAGACCTACTTAATCCCACAGACTTCAATATATTAAAATTAGGCCTAATTAATATTATAAGCATTTTATATAAAAACTCTTGCCCTATTAGTGCTAGAGCAATCAAGAACACACATAGTTCACTGATTGAGGCAGATACCTAATTGGTTGAAAATATTGAAACATTGAAGTTACTTTGAATAAATATAAGTAATGCACTAAAAATAGAATATTTTTAACACTTCTGCCACCAGCAAACCAATTGATTGTGCATGTCAATTATCTAGATAGTACCCTGGGCTGAGAACTATACTTCAAATCCCATACATTATTGCATGTATTTCTAACTCTGGGGGTTGATACCAGCAGTCTGGTAATGAAAAAATGGCCCAAGAAATAGTTGGAAGTGGCATACAAATATCCTGGAAATAGGATGACAGTCCTATAAGCCCCTTCTGTTGGGTTAATAGAAGGCAGACAATTCAGACCTGTATAATTTATAAATATTTTACATTATATCAAAATCCCAGTGCTAAGACCTTTTTCAGTACTCTTGGGATATATGTGAGCTGCAGCTGAATCAAAGTATCCTAAGAGCATAATAGCTAAAAGCTTGTTGCCATACAGACCCATCAACACAAAAATAGTTAAGAACATAATAACTTTCAAAAAACATAAGGATAAAAGAACTGGCTGTTCTGATTATAGAACCAAAAGTTCTGAAAATTTCCAATTAATAATATATAAAAATGGCATTGTCTAATATATTAGATAAGCATAGGGTAATTTTGATACTGATTTCTAGGTCATAAGGCATGTTGTGAACCTGAATTTGAAAGTACTATCAATTGAACTAAAAGATAGTTTGGCCCAAGATGTGGAATGCAGAATAAAGGATTTTTTTGCTTTTGAACTGCTTTGTTTAATTTTCCCAAATTTGGAGCAGGATCAATTAGTGAGTTGCCTACGCCTCTACCAGTGTTATGCCACATTGATGTCTCCACCAATGATACAAAGTTTGATTCCTTGGTATTTAAGGGAATTTCCTCCTCCAAATAAAACTAAGTTTATCTTTATTTGGCTTTTGCAACCTTTTAATCTTCAAGTGCTCTCTTCCAGCCATACAGGAAGACTCTTATTTTACATCCTATTAAAATAGGGCAAACATGAAATATTTTTACCTTGTTGCAACACCCAGGTTGTTAACTCCTGCTTAGCTTGAACTGTAAGTCTTTTGTCATAGATACTTCCTGCCAAATTCTCTCACATTTCAATATAGTAGAGAATAGCTTGACAGGGAAAACCATTGTCATTATTCTATTTGTTGCCTGCATTATTAGTTAAAGCCAAAATACTAGCAATAATCCTGAGCATCTATATGTGTCCAGTGCAGCTGGAACAAAGAAGTCATAAAGCCCAAGTAGAATTCCAGCCTCAGTCATTTGGAGGTAAAGGTCTTTTTAGAGGAGCAAGAGCATGAAAGGATAGGCATCCTTAAGCTGATAATCAGTATGATTCTTTTACTTCTTGGTAATTCCTGTGCTGCTCCTCTTTGTTATAGCCCAAACTTGTTATCTGACTACCGCCTTGGTGAATTGTTGATGAGTGGAAATTACTGGGAATGTCATCCCACTTTAGTTGAGATCTATTATATCTTCAACAATTTCTTTGATTAGAAGTTGTTGCTTGGGAGTAACACTTGTCAACTAGGACTCAGACTTGTTTGGCTTTATTTTTATTGACCTGGATTACCCCTGGGTTGTTAATTCAAGGTGGAAGAGACACAGTTGTGTTGTAACTGTGCTGTTTTAGCAAAGTTACAAGGGGAAAAATATTTGGAAACTAGATAATATTCTTTATTGAGAGATATGTATTATATAGTCACTAAGAATTGTGGATAGTAGGAACATGATAGTGCTGATCACATGGTGGGATGTTGAAGGGGGTGGCTTGATCCTTGTAATGAATCAAGCACCAAAACAAGTTATCCACTGGAGGGGATCAGATTCTGCTCATATTGTTGTATTTGGAAATTAGAGTCAACTTCATACCCTGGCTTTGAGTTACTGGATAATCATATTGCGGGTCCTAAACCTGCTTACTTGGAACCTTGCTGGCAGGTCAAGTCTGCTGTTTTGACACCTCCCCCCCCTGACTGAAGGGCCTCCTCTGGGGGCAGGTTGTCAGGCAGGTTGTTGGGAGCCTGGGCGCCATACTGTACTAACTGTTGTTTGGTGGCAGGTAGGACGGTCTTGCATTGTTTTTGTCTTGCTTTACAGGGTCTCAGGCAATCATGGTGGAGAACTTTGTCTTGTTTACGTTTCCTGGGTCCTTGCATAAGGTAAGTGCTGTTTTTTACCTTAAGGATGATGGCAGGGCCCACCTTTTCTGGCTGTAGTTTACTTTTGTTGGTATTCATGACCTAGACTTTGTTGTTGACCTCATGCCTGGCTTGGATGGGGATGAAGGTCTTCTGTAGACATTTGTCTTCTCTTTCTGATTGATTGCTATTGGTCTGTATGACCTGGGGATCTGAGCGGAGTGGAACTTTTCTTGACATTTACAGCTTAGGTCCTGATAGTGCTTGGATGATATTGGGATTTGTGCCATAGACTAACTTTAAGGAGCTTTTCCCAGTGGATCTGTTCACAAAAGTTTGGCATACAAGCAATGCAGTTGATAGCTGCTTGTGCCAGTCCTCAGGTCTCCCGGCAGCAATTTTGGCCAAGGCTTACACAAGGCTGCCATTCAGCCGCTCTACACGTTCATTGGCCTGAGGATGGTAAGGTGTTGTCACTGTGTGCTGGACCCCATTCTTAGTGTGGTAAATGTTGGTATCTTCAGAAGTCAATTCCTTGCCTGTGTTGGTTATCAGGAGTTCTGGCTTTTCAAACTTGCTGATGATTTATTTTCTAATTAATTGCTGCATGTCATTGCCTGTATGTGTTTTGACTGCTTGCGCCACTGGCCAGCAAGTGGCAAAGTCTATTGCAATAATAATGTATTTCTTTTTGTTGTGTTTCCCTGGCATGAGACCCATAATGTCTAGGGCCCACACCTTGAAGGGCAGTTGCGTGCAAATAAGTAGTACTGATTTAGGGGGTATTGATTTTTCAAATTTCTCACATACTTTGCATTGATCCAAGACTTCCTGGACGTCCTGGTATAGAGTTGGCCACCATGCTTTGTGTTTAAAAAATTTATAGAGGTTGTGGACTTTTATGTTTCCTAGGTCTTGGTGATAGCATTGTATTTTTTCAACTCACGGATGTGTGGGAATATAAGAGATGGTGGTTCTGTTGGACATTTTTTTATGTAAGGTTCCATACACACCTGCAAATAAGTGCTTGTTCTTAATGACTGTTTCATTTGTTATGTCTGTGGTGCCAGGAGAGAAGCATTTGTTCTTTGACTGGAGCACCAGGAGGGGCCAGTCTGGGTTAAGTCCATTCTCACCCCTTGTGGCTCTGACGTACAGGCGCAAAAGTGTGTCTGTCATGGAAAGTCCTGGACCAGGCTTTTATTTTATGAGCATATTAAATCTTTCCAGGAGTTCAATCCAGCAGGCTTGGTGACAGGATAAGTTTTCTTGTGTTTTGAAGTATATAAGCAACTTGTGGTCAGACAGTGCCGTGAACTCCTTCTGTTGTTCTAGGTAACAACGCCATTTGACCAGGCAGTTCACAATTGCCAACAACTCTTTGCCATGTATAGGGTATTGGCACTTGCCATCTGTCAATTTGTGTGATTCAACTGCTACAGGTAGGAAGTCACCATCATTGTTTTTGATTTATAGTAATCCCCCAATGGATGTGTCAAAGGCATCTGTCTCCATTTGATATTCCCCACCACATTTGGGGTATTGCAGGATAGGTGCTATTGTGAGTTTCTCCTTGAGGCTTCTAAAGTAGAGGTCACATTGGGGGGTCCATACAAACTTGGATTTGGCGTCAGTTATGGCAGATAGCAGTGCAGTCAAGACGCTGCAGTCAGGTATGAAACAGCAGATGTAGGCCGCCATTCCTAGGAACATGCAGAGTTCCAACTTGTCTTTGGGTGGTGGCATTTTGCAGATGACCTGTATCTTTTGACTGTTGGGCTTGATGCTGTCTTTTGAGACTATGTGCCCTAGGAAAGGCAGTTTCTTGCAGAAGAACTGGAACTTAGAGGGTTTGGCTAGCAGCTTGTGTTGTGCCAGGGTGGCAAAGACTGCCTCCAGGTCCTTGCAGTGTTGCTCTGCCAAGGGGCTATAGACAATAATATTTTCCAGGTATACTAAGGTGTGCTTGCCTATGTGAGTGGCAAGCACCTCGTTCATGAAGGTCACAAAGGTTGACAGGGTGTTTGTCATTCTGAAGTTGAGTACCACACACTTATATGAACCACATATAGTGTGAAAGGCTGTTTTGGGGATATCTTCCTCCTTGATACGGATCTGATTGTAGCCTGCAGTTAGGTCAATCTTAGAAAAGACTGTGGCACCGCCCAAAGCATCAAAGAGGTCATCAATGAGTGGTAGTGGATAACAATTCTTGATAGTAACTTTGTTTAGGGCTCAATAGACCATTACCAGGTGCAGGGTACCATCTTTCTTTGCTACAAAGAATGTGGTAGCACCAAAAGGAGACTGTGAGGGGCAGATTAGTCCTTTTTCTCCAACACTTCCTTGAGGTAAGCACATAGGGTGTTGTCTTTGTTTGGGGTAAGGCGGTAGATGGGTCACGCCTTAGGTACAGCTCCCTTGAGTTGGATGGAGTGTTAGATGTGTTTCTCTGGTTACAACCTGGGTAGATCCTCTTTGAATATTTCTTGATGGCAGGCTACAATTTTGCAATCCTGAGGTGTAGTGGTATCCTGGTGATCCTTTAAATGTATGATTTTGTACTTGCAGGAGTCCCAGTCAATTGCCTCAAGGTTCTCCTTTTTGCCCAGGGTCTTTGTGATGTGTAAAAAGACATGGTCACATAGCAGCTGGTCTACTGATTCAGGGTAGATTTGGTGATTGACACCTTCACGTTTGATGATCAGTACTGAGGTTGCCCAGTCTACATGGGGATTGTTCCTTTGCAATCAGTCAAGTCTCAGTAAAATGAAAACTTGGGAAAATTGATGATGAGAACTTGGATGGTGGAGTGGAGGTTCTCAAGCATGACGGAGAAGGGAGCAGTTTCTTTTGTCACAGCAATGTGATGTTTATCAGCTAAAACCAAGTTTTTAATCCGCAAAGGATTTGTGGTTAGCTTGAACATATTTACAAACTGCTGTTGACTAGGGTTCAATCTGCACCCAAGTCCAGGAGTGCTGAGCCTGTGTAACTGCAAAAGCAGAAAGGGTAAGACATCAGTTTTTTGGGATGCCTGGAAATGGTGTAAAGTACTGGGTCCTCTGAGGGCACTTGGATCATAAGACACTGATCCACATCCTCAGGTAGGTACTCATCATTGGGCAAGTCAGGAGTTGTGCAGGGAGGGCTTGGCTTCTTAGCGCTCTCCCCAGGCTCTTCCCTTGTCTTTGTTGTCTTGTGTGGTAGTGATACAAAATAGTTACTGTAAATTCAGAACCTGAACAAAAAAATTTGGGATTGTCAAATCCTTAGTCCAATTTTCAAATCACTTTTGCAGGCAACTCAGCTGGGTGAAAATTAATACATTTATTAAAATCAACCATTTAATTTGACTTTTTTGGTTTTTTTAAATTGGCAAATTTTAAATCCCTTGAGCAGATAACTCAACTAACAAAAGACAAAACTCAGCAAACAAATATGGGATACATGAATCAGAAATGTGGGATTCTACTGTACAATTTGAGATTTCCTGTATGTCAAACAAATCATAGACATCATGTAAAAATTAACAAATCCAAAATTGCGGGATTGTTAAATCCAAGAACCAAATTTCAAATCAAAAACGAGGTAAATTTGAAATAAATAAAATTTATGGGTGTCTCAAAAAGGATGTGAAAGGATCTAGAGCGGATTTTTGCTAATTCTTTAAGGAATCATAGGCATTCTCAAAAATCACCCTATTCTATTTTAGGGTGGCTAAATTTAGATGCTTGATTACAGCAGATTTTAAAAGACACTAATAATAAAATATAATTATATATTACAATCTATTTTTACCATGTTGCCTTTTCCTTGGTGTATTGATAGTTCATTTCCTGTTGATAAGGTGTTTGCATTTAATTGGATAGCTTCACCTCCAGTTGCCTTGGAAATAGGAAATCAAGTCGCCTCCCTGAGACCAGCTGTGTTTGCGGAGACAACTTGATTTCCTATTGCCAAGGCAACTGGAGGTGAAGCTATCCGATTAATCACAAGCACATTATCAACAGCAAATGTACTATCAACACATCAAGGAAAAGATAACATGATAAGATAGATTGTAATATATAATTCTATTTTATTATTAGTGTTTTTTTTTAAATCTACTGTAATTAAGTATCCTCAATAGCAATACATAAACACTTTTATAGTAAACTGATAGTTTATCTTTCCCCCTCCTTCCTTCCTTAAAAAAAGTTTATGGCCCCTGGCTACCCTGTGGGCCAAAAAACTTTTAAAAAATTTCTGCGTCATCAGGAGGGTAGCTCATATATCATTATATGGGGTTTGTGGTTGCTATATTAGTGATTTAGAGTGCAGAATATTGCATTGTTTCCAGTTTAGACAATTTTACATTTCACTTAATTTCATATCTAAACATAGTTGTCAAGATTAGATTTTTCATTTGATTTTAGTTGTGGTGGAGCTTCTTTATTTGGGTTGATTTGTCCTAGTTTCTTACTGTACATTCAATTTGGATTCCAGTTCCTGCAATTATTATTTGAGTTTACTAGTGGCATTCAAAAGTGATTTGAAATTTGGTTCTTGGATTTGACAATCCTGTAATTTCAAAAAATATAGTAAACTTAATGAAATTGGTTGATATATTTGAAAGCTTCAAATCTGATTCCAGTTAATTAATTTTGCCCATTAGGAATATGCAGTTCAACTTGAACTTTCCAAAGTGTCTATGAGTTCCTGCATTTTTAAAAATCCAAATAAAATACAAAGAATTCAATTTAATTAAAAGGGCTATCCCGCAAAAGTGATTTGAAATTTGGACCAAGGATATGACAATCCCGTATTTTTACATTCAGGTTCTGAATTTACAGTACAGTTTGACTGGCCGCTGTTCCCTTTTCATGTCCATATAAACCTGAGGGCTTGTGGTTTGAATTGTTGCTGTTGCTCCCAGGTGGTGGTCAGTTGGAACACCCGGCTGGGTGATAATCCTTGGGTTACACTCTCTTTCCAGTTTGAGCCTTGTGGAGAGTGTTGGATGTTTTTTCTGCTTTCTCTGCCTTGGAATACAGAATTTGCAAGTTGATCACTTGGTTTAGGTTTATGTGTCTCATTACATGCAGCTTGAGTGCGTTGTGGTACATGAGGTGGCTAGCTGGAGTGTCAAATGTCATGTTTGAGGGGCACATAGTCAGAGTTTCTCATAAGTGTGGGTGAGCTCCTTCACTGTGCCAGTTTGGGTTAGATTCTTCACTTGGTATATGATCATGAGTGGGGTGTCCTTCAGCACAAATATTGTCAAGAAGTCTTTTTTGAAGATGTCCCAATCCTTTTTGGTGTGTTCTTCATGCCACTTGTTGAACCAGGTACCAGTGTTGTGAGTCAGTTGAATGGAGATCTCTGCAAAGCAAAATTGTTGTGGAAATTCCATTTGGGCCAGCTTGCTTTGGGCAGATTGGATCCATGCCACAGCATTGTTGTTGTTGGCTCCAGAAAAAGGTTCCAAGGCAGCTCTTTGAAGTCTCTGAGCTATGTAGACTGGCATAAGCTTTTGTCAGTTGCTTGAGGAATGGCAGCAAGCGCTTGGAAGAACCCTTGTGCAGACAGGGTGTTGAAGGCAGAGAGAGGGATTGCTGTATTCTGGTACAGGACAAAGCCATCAGGTATCTCAGCACCAGGAGGATACAGTGTCCAGTCTAGCAGGAGGCCAGACATAATTCTATTAAGGATTTGTTGGTCGCAGCAAGTATGGGCAGCAGGCAGAATTTTGCAAGATAAGGTAGGATGGAGAACCTACCTGTGCTACCAATGTTGTAACTGTGCTGTTTTAGCAAAGTTACAAGGGAATTTTTTTTGGAAACTAGATAATATTCTTTATTGAGAGATATGTATTATATAGTCACTGTGAATTGTGGATAGTAGGAACATGATAGTGTTGGCCACACAGTGGGATGGTGAAGGGGGTGGCTTGATCCTTGTAATGAATCAAGCGCCAAAACAAGTTATCCACTGGATGGGATCAGCTTCTGTTCATATTATTGTATTTGGAAATTTGAGTCAAATTCCTACCCTGGCTTTGGGTGACTGGATAATCAGATTGCAGGTTGCAAACCTGCTTACTTGGAACCTTGCTGGCGGGTTGAGTCTGCTGTTTTGACAGATGCTTGGGTTTCTACATGTGGCACATACTGAGTTTGGTCCTGGTCTCAGGGCTCTTCATATAGGTTGGCAAAAAAACAGGGCCAAGCCTAGTGAAACGTATAACTCATCCTCTTCCTGACATAAGTTGAGATGCTGGATGTAAATGGGGCCCATAATAGCTGCACTTTCCTGCTCAGTAACTTGGAATTGCAGTTGCTCCTGGTGCTGCCCCTCAACAATATCATAACTTATTTTATTTTTATAAGCCAGTTTAATAAATCAAAACCAATAAATTCTAGTAAAAACAGAACCCCAAAATATTTTCATAGTATTAATCTTATTGAAATTTGTGCTCCTATTTGAGACACTCTCAAACCTAAGTGGCCAAATTCAGAAGCACAGTGATTGAAAATAATGCTGTAGTTCTGGATAGATTTTGATAGATTCACTACTAGAGGACCCTCTTATTATTTTGAGCAATGAAATCAATCCATATTTTCAATAATGAGTTGGTTCATGTTTGAAAATATCACTTTTGTGACTGACTCTATATTCCCCTGATAATAGCATTTTTGTAATCCAGACCTAAATAAATGGTACTTTTGTTAAATATAATCAACCTTCAAGTGGAACAAGAAGGCTTTCATTTTGGACTGAACTGGATTTGTTTTTATCTGGTTTGTTTTCATTTATCCCAACAGGTTGTAAAGCTACTGTATTGAATTCAACTTTATATCTGTCCTCGGATAAAACCACCTAGTGTAAGTTAAAATCAACACTTCCTCGTGACAAATTGTGTGGTTAACGCACCAATTAAGTTTGGAGTTAGGGTAAGGCCATAAGTTTACCCGCATCCAATGGAATATCAATGTGACCAGTTGTAGGAAAAGCAACCACTTTTGGTCTTTTCCCGCCAAGTTAACGTTGTTTCCAAAAATAGGCTATTTTACTCTCTTTATAGGATCGTCCTTCAAATCGTTAAACTTGATAGGCCTAATCTGACTTGCTGGTGCGGGGTAATTCAAGAATTAATCAACAAAAAAATCATATCATTGGCAGTTCCGTTTTGCGGCGAAACACAGGTCAACAAATGTATGAAAGAAAAAAGAAAGGGTTACAAGCAGTTGATTCTCGCTTGTGTAATTCTAGGGCTGTTCTGGGCCAAGCATGCTTAGTAATAACTATCCGCCACGTAGCCATTGCTTCAGCCCATCCCGGCTATTTTTGGTATAATGATATCATTTTGTGAAGGCACTTTCTTAATTGGGTCCAAATTTTTAATTAAACAACATATAAACGCTAAATTAAAATACATTTATAAGAATTGACTTAGTGACAAATTTGGGGTGCTATTTTTATGATCCCATTCTACAACCAAACAAGTTAAGTATGACTTGTGAAATTCACTCAAATTCAAAAAAGAATCATTTCATCATTGATAGGTTTAACAAGAAATGATATATTTTATTTCTCATTGGATACTTAAAAATAGCTCAATAAAAATTGTATGGCCTGATAAATAAAAAGAAATTTCAAGTCCGCTATAGATTAATATACTGGTCATTATAGGTAAGATGACAAATCACGTTATGAATAAGGAAGGCGGTCTAATATTAGAACAAAGGCAAATAGTGGATCTAAAAGTCGAGTATATAAGCAGCTAACATAATTGCTCATCGGATATGACAGTCAAAGTACCTTTAATCATCCAAGAAAATGAACCAGCCAGCACACTATTATATTCTTGTTCAAGAGAAGCCATTGCTAGTGATCAGATAGGGTGTAAAGACATGAAGCGAAGTAGGCGTGACCCAGGCTTTAAGTCTAAGACATTTAAGAGACACTTCTTTGTATTAGATACGACTGTACCGTCTACTTGGACAAGCCAAGAGCCACCCGATGAGAACTCACCTAGCCATACCTTCACACTGCTGAACTCATATTCCGGTGAGTATTCTAAGAAAGAAGCCTACACCTTTCACGACGCCCTTAAAGCCAGCCCTAAGCTAAAAACCATCCAGTCCGATCTAGCATTTATAGTCTCCTCCATTGATAGCTTTGCCTTGCAATTCCTTGTCAACGCTGTGAATGCCAGGCATCGTTTCTCCGTCATCCTAAAATCTAAGAAAGGTATTGACATGATGTCTCAAGAAATGACTGAAGACATAGAGTATTACTCCCAAGCCATTTCGGCCTTTGCCCTTGCTTCTTATATCCCTCCCCACCTTATCCAAAATGTTAAATCATTATTGGATGATCTACTGGATATCACAAATAAATTTATTTTTTACTAGGTATCATATAGAAGTTATCACCAGCAAATAATTAATTTAAAATTATGCTTTTTACTAAGGCAATCTCTACAACCTTAAAACTAAACATTTTCAAAGAAAAAATGTCCAAGCTAGGGTTCATAAGTTTAATGGATCCCATAAACAATAAGCTAGAGAGAAAGGTTTCAAGAATTTCCTGCATAATCCACAGATCGTGGACCGGTAAGCCAAAGCAGTGAGAATATTATGTCACTAGGCAGTTGCTCCATCCAAGGACAGCATTAAAGTTGAATTTAATAAATCAATTAAATTTATTTTATTGTCTTTTTAGGCTTGTACTACTTATTGCATGTTTAATTAAAATTTTATTTAATTGCTTTATTAAAAGGTAATTTCAATTATATTTATTTAAATTTAAAATTAAAATTGTATACTCCAAGTATAAATAAAAACCAAACCTAAATAATTATAGTATCACTATTAAGTTTAGTAAAGATAAACTAATTATTTTAAAATTTGGTAATTGATTTTTAATGGCTTTAAAAATGTAGAGCTGATCTGCAGCTTTTAAATTAGCTATTGGGCATCAAAGTCGGCTTAGTATTCACTGAGATACATTGATTTTAGTTTTTGTAGTGTGCATTAAAAGTAAATTTAGAGAATATCAAATCGAGTCCGAGCCTTTGATTATGACGCGAACCCGATTCCAGCGCTTAACTATATATCTCAGCATCTAGAGCAGCTAGAGCTATCATGTTTGGTACCATTTTGATCGGAATCATCTGAAAAATTGATCTATTTCCTCTAAATTTCATGAAAATCATTCTATGTAAACATAGTTTTATCATATTTAGTTTACTCCACTGATGTTCTTTTGGGATGAAGCTGTGTCAAGCAAGGTCTACTCTGAACAATATGCAGCCACTTGGATCAGGTGATGCATCCAATTAGAATATTCTATTATTTCAAATGAACAATAAGAATTTCGAAATGTCCAAGCCAACCATCTCCTTCTTTAAACTAATATTTATATTTATAGTTTAAACTGTATCACTTTAAATTGACCAAGCTCTCTTTTCGGCATCAATTTTATCGTCAGCACAGAGCATAACCATCCAATCATGTAAAACAATCTAAAACAATTGCTGCTTCTCTTCCAGTTTTAATCCACCCATTCTAGAGTCGGGTAATCTAGAAAGATAAGCCACTTTGATATGGTTGAATAGGATTAGCCACTGATTTAAAACGCAAGTAATAAAATACAAATTTATTAAAGTTTGGGTGGCTTATATTTCAGTTCAACATGATTTAGCCCACACTCTACTGAATTCATTCTGTGTACTTTCAGAGATGCATGTAAGGGATTGAATGTAAGGATGAGCCAAATTGAGCTTTTGGCTTAACGATCAACTTTTAAAATCAAATTTAACTAAAAATAAATTCAGTCAAATCCTTTACGGCTTGAGCCCACTCGAGGTGACATTACAGACAGACAGACAGACTCACTTTTATATATATTAATAATATAGAGTGGTGCCAACAAGCCAGTTTGACTGGTTGGCTTTTTAATCATCTTCTCGGCCAAACCTCAACATGGTTGGGATTGCTAGATGCTCTAGCTAACTGTATGATAATTCATAATCCCACCGTGGCAAATAAAATAGCTTAAACAAAATTTGATTACTATCGGTTTAATACAATAAAGCTTATCTATTCTATGGGTTGACTAGGGACTATAGCATCTATCATCCAAAAGATTCAATTATTCACGTATATAAAATTGAGTCTGTCTGATTATTGGTCTATCTGGTTGTAATGACAGCCCAAGTGCACTCAAGCCGTAAGGGATTTAACTGAATTAATTTTTTTATAATAATTAAATTAAAAAGTTGATGGCCAAGCCAAAAGCTTGATTTGGCTCATCCTTACATACAATACCTTACATGCATCTCTGAAAGTATGAAGGTTGTATTTGGATGAGTGTAACCTGAATTATGTAAAATAAGAATATAAGCTACTTGTACTTTAATAAATATTTAATTAATTGATTGAGTTTAAATTATGATTTTACCCATGCAACCATATCAATTAGCTTATCTTTGAAGATAACCCGACTCCAGAATGTGTGGATTAAAATTCGAAGAGAAGCAATTGTTTGAGATGCTTTTATATGATTGGGTGTTCAAAATCTATTGAGGATTGATTTGACCGCACAAAAGAGAGCTTGGTCAATTTAAAGCGATCCAATAAAAAAGACTTGGTTTTTAAAAGCCAATAGAAAAGACTTGGGTTTTTTTTTAAAAAATGGGTCAATTTAAAGCGATATGATTCAAATTAGATATATAAATGTTAGTTTAAGTAAGAGATGACTGGCTTGCACTTTTCAATTTAATTTGGTTTTCAGTGAAATAATGCAATATTCCACTTAGATGCATCACCTGATCCAAGTAAATTCATATTGTTTCATCGTTAACCTTGCTTACCATTGCCCCATCTTAATTAGGATGTCAGTGGAGTAAACCAGCAAGGATAATATCAAAACTAAAAAATAATTTCATAAAACTTAGAGTATCTAGATAAATCTTTCAGATGATTACAATCAAAATGGTACTAAACATGCTAGCTCTAGACGCTGAGATACAGAGTGAAAGACTGAAACCAAGCTCACATCATAACCAAAGGTCTGGACTCAACATGATCCCTTCAAATCCACTCTTAATATACGTTTATCTCAACAGATTTGAAAACTGCTGTACAGACTGAAGTAGTTTTTTTTTAGGCTAGCATATATTGTTTATCTCAACAGCTTATAAAACCACTTTGCTTAGAAATTTAAATCTTGATGCAATCATTGTAAAAATATAAATTGTTATCAAAGGTGCAAAATACAACTTTAAACAATATAGGAGATCCCTTATTAGAAAGAGTAATATTAAATTAATTAATAATTGTTGATAGCTTCCTTATAATACTATTAATTAATAAACTTATTAGGGATATCCAGTAGTTCATCCAATAATGATTTAACATTTTGGATGAGGTGGGGAGGGATATAAGAAGCAAGGGCAAAGGCCGAAATGGCTTGGGAGTAATACTCTATGCCTTCAGTCATTTCTTGAGACATCATGTCAATACCTTTCTTAGATTTTAGGATGACGGAGAAACGATGCCTGGCATTCACAGCGTTGACAAGGAATTGCAAGGCAAAGCTATCAATGGAGGAGACTATAAATGCTAGATCGGACTGGATGGTTTTTAGCTTAGGGCTGGCTTTAAGGGCGTCGTGAAAGGTGTAGGCTTCTTTCTTAGAATACTCACCGGAATATGAGTTCAGCAGTGTGAAGGTATGGCTAGGTGAGTTCTCATCGGGTGGCTCTTGGCTTGTCCAAGTAGACGGTACAGTCGTATCTAATACAAAGAAGTGTCTCTTAAATGTCTTAGACTTAAAGCCTGGGTCACGCCTACTTCGCTTCATGTCTTTACACCCTATCTGATCACTAGCAATGGCTTCTCTTGAACAAGAATATAATAGTGTGCTGGCTGGTTCATTTTCTTGGATGATTAAAGGTACTTTGACTGTCATATCCGATGAGCAATTATGTTAGCTGCTTATATACTCGACTTTTAGATCCACTATTTGCCTTTGTTCTAATATTAGACCGCCTTCCTTATTCATAACGTGATTTGTCATCTTACCTATAATGACCAGTATATTAATCTATAGCGGACTTGAAATTTCTTTTTATTTATCAGGCCATACAATTTTTATTGAGCTATTTTTAAGTATCCAATGAGAAATAAAATATATCATTTCTTGTTAAACCTATCAATGATGAAATGATTCTTTTTTGAATTTGAGTGAATTTCACAAGTCATACTTAACTTGTTTGGTTGTAGAATGGGATCATAAAAATAGCACCCCAAATTTGTCACTAAGTCAATTCTTATAAATGTATTTTAATTTAGCGTTTATATGTTGTTTAATTAAAAATTTGGACCCAATTAAGAAAGTGCCTTCACAAAATGATATCATTATACCAAAAATAGCCGGGATGGGCTGAAGCAATGGCTACGTGGCGGATAGTTATTACTAAGCATGCTTGGCCCAGAACAGCCCTAGAATTACACAAGCGAGAATCAACTGCTTGTAACCCTTTCTTTTTTCTTTCATACATTTGTTGACCTGTGTTTCGCCGCAAAACGGAACTGCCAATGATATGATTTTTTTGTTGATTAATTCTTGAATTACCCCGCACCAGCAAGTCAGATTAGGCCTATCAAGTTTAACGATTTGAAGGACGATCCTATAAAGAGAGTAAAATAGCCTATTTTTGGAAACAACGTTAACTTGGCGGGAAAAGACCAAAAGTGGTTGCTTTTCCTACAACTGGTCACATTGATATTCCATTGGATGCGGGTAAACTTATGGCCTTACCCTAACTCCAAACTTAATTGGTGCGTTAACCACACAATTTGTCACGAGGAAGTGTTGATTTTAACTTACACTAGGTGGTTTTATCCGAGGACAGATATAAAGTTGAATTTAATATACCAAGCCAGTATATTTTATTATACAGTAGTTTTCTAAGCTGTGATGATAAGAAAATTGAGTCATCTATAAGCAAAATAAACTAAAACTTAAGCAAAATCCAAACACCAGAGTAAAATATACATTCTGTTAACAGGAATTTTGAACATTAATTAAAAAAATGACTCAATAAAGCAGCAATGAGCTCATAATAAAAAATAAAACAATCATGGTTGGTATGAAATTCATAGAATCACAAAAGAGTTGTTTCAGTTGTTTTTGATGTAGATATGCTTACTTTGTAAACTCTTGACAAAATACACTCAGTTTCAATGGATCAAAACTCAAACCAAATACAAAGCACATTTGTGATGAACACATTTGGAGCTGTTTGGCAGGCAAAGGCTAACGTTGGCTAAATAAATACTGGTTTCCTAATAGGAGGTAATTGCTTATTTTTTTGTTGCTCAGCTACAATGGTAAGTGTTTGCTCAACTAAGATAATTGGTTTGGTCTTTACACCTTAGGGTAGTAATAGGAGGGATATCTAGTAGTACTATACAAGGGTAAATATGTACTCTAGGATGAAAATATCATGTGGTGTAAAATATTGAGACCTACTGGGGCTATAATACAGTTGGGTTTCACAACCACAGTGATTGAGGTTTCTCTATTCATATATTAGGGGTAGCTTTAGGGAGATCTACTACTACTGTTTAAGCATACGGGGCCTGGAACCATCAGCAGGGTAGCTGTTCAGAGAAGCAGCTGCTCAACCCAATAGATTAGAGAGGTGCTCAGGAAATGGAGTTGACTACTCTTAAAATCCCTAAGCTAACCACCTGATGAGCAGGGGGTAAGTTTAGCATCCATAGAGAAGGTGCTGGCCTCTTGGGACCAAGGCAGAAGACACTATTAGTGGCAGATAGAGAACCAAATACCTAAGTGAAAGTCACTTATAGAGGTTGATTTTAGAGCAGAAGCCCAGGTGGAAGTCACTAATAGTGATAAGATAAAGAAAAAGATCAGATGCCATAAGTGGAAGTCACTATTAATGGGTTAGAAATAATAAACATTAGGAAAAGAGAAAAGTATTAGGAAATACATAGGAGATTAAAGAAAAGGTTTAAAAGAATTGCATATATTAAAAAGAAAAGGAATTAAAAGAAATATGTTGAAGAGTAGAAGAGCTTAATATAGAGAGCTTGAGGAGAAAATATTTAAGAGCAAATAGGGAATTGTTGAAAGGATCCCAAAATATTTGTCTGAGGTGTTTTTCCAAGGCAGAAGCAAGATGTTACCATTTGAGATTTTGCTATAATTTTGCTACAACAGTTGAATCAAAGAGAAGAATTAAAGGGGCAAAAAATTAGATATTATTATAATATTTAAATTGCTTAAGTTTTGGAAATTGCACCATCAATGCTATTTTGATATGGCCTTTTAACAGTGATATGTGCAAAGATTTGGCTGGGTTTGCTTTCAATTTAGGAAATTCCTTGCTTTCTGCAAATGGGTCTGGTCCAATGTCCACCCATTCTAGATTGCCATACCAGCCTGCAACTGATACTGGTATTATTTCAACCCAATGTGACCTCCTCTTCCACTCTGTCTACCCAATGAGTGATCATCAACCCTTGTCTACTATATAAGTAGAATCAATTCCCCTAATAAAGACACGTTTATCCACATTTGTGATGGCTTTAATGATCTTCAAGCTTTTTTCCTTTCCTTTTCACCAAAAGGACTTTCACATCTTGTATTCCAGGAAATTAAGGTATGTGCCCTTGATTTTACCTGAAGACTAACTTAAGGCTAGCTTTGAACCTCAAATCTTTTGTTATAAAGATTTCCTGCTGTGTCCTCCTGGATGTTGTCCCCAGGAGCCAAACATGACAAAATGGTGCTCACTACAGGGGCTGCAAGCCCCTTGGTTACTCTGTTCCCCCATGCATTCTCTGGTCCTTCCTCTTTTGTTTCTAATAAAGTACCTGAACAACCTAAAGTCTCTAGCCCTCCTCTGGAGGAAGATATTGCGGACTCTCCCTCTACTCCCATGATAATGGTGTTGTCTCCTGGGCCTGCATGGGCTCCCCTTCCAGCTTTCTCACTCAATTATGAGCAAGCTTGCGCCGCTGCACGCTCCCTCCTCCACACAGGCACTGTGTCAATACACACTATTCCTGATCTCTGTCCTGGGTATGCTTCCAAAGATCTGTATTCCTTCCTCTTGAACTTTGGTCTTTCCCCACGTTGATAGTCTATGGAGACTATTGGTGTGTTAGTCAACCAATTCATCCAACCCGCCTTGGTTTATTATCAATTAGTGCTAATATCACAGAACCAGCTTTTGACACCTGTAGCCACTGCTGTCTCCAATAACCATGCACAAAATATGGCCTATTAAGAATGGTCCCATAGCCTCTTTGCTTGTATTTCAGATAACCAGCACAACTTGCTGGATTCACAGAAGTACTTAACCTTATCCTTGAACTCTCTTTGATCCTTGCTCCCTGGGTATATCAAGGATCAACTGTACAAACTGGATGATCACCAAGCTACGTGGCGTGGGCAGATAGAAGCAACCCTTCTAAAGTATTGGCAATATTTTGTGAGCTTAGTTAACGAGCTCAATCAATTTTGAGAGCATGTTAATTCGCAAATTGAGTTGGTTAGGACCCACATCAAGAATTGGGGCCAACATCTGCACCTACAGTATGGCTCAGATAAGGCCGCGCTAGGAAACACTCTGTGTCAGGTTCAAAACTATGTTGCCAATAGAATAGCTTCCATTGAAATGACTCCTCCAACTCCTTTGGTTGAGGTTCTGTCTGCCTTTGAAGCTAAGGTGTGGGAAGCCATAGCTGACCTCAAAGCCACTACTTGATGTCAAGCCTCTGTTCCAAACCCTCCTCCAGAAGAGCCTACACCTGACCCTCACATTGCCTTGCTACCAGACCAAGTGGCTGCCTTGCAAGGTGAGATTGAATATTTGAGACAATGCCTCTCTGACCCTGATGATTTGGCCTCTGACTCTGATGGCAAAGGGGAGGCTGAGGTCACTGGTACTCCTACCCATATCAATAATGGGTGTTGCCCTGGCTTGGAAGGCCAACCCTGTGTCAACTGTGCTCTTGCCTTGGATCATTTAGTGAAAGTAAAAAATGATGTTGTGGATAGGCAGGATGCTCTAAAAATAGGATGCAGAACCTCTCTTGCTTGACAAAAACAATAAATGGACAGGTTACCCCTTTGACTCTCAGGCAACTTCCTTGACCACTTGTATCAGCGAGATTGCTGGTACACTGTTAGTGCAACAGATCAAGATAGATGAATATGGAGCTTCTGCCACTACTGCCAGGGATATCAGTGGACAAAACAGCTCTACACTGGACACCCTGGAAGAGAGCCTTTGACTACTCTGGGCTAGACAACCTGCTGCAGAATCTGAGTTTGAGGGCAATCCCCATATCAATGTTCTCAACCCAGGCAATAACAGCTATTCCACCTCATTATCCATTGATCCCAACTATAAGCCTTCCTTCAAGCAGATATTTGACCCTGAAACCTCTACTATTGCTGCCTTTCTAAAAATCTAGAAAACTGCAATGCATAGGGCTACTGAAGAGCTTAAAAAGGAGCATATTCTTACCTGCCTGCATCCTACGTACCAAGAAGTTGTGGTCCCCAAACTCCCATCCATTGTCACTTGGTAGGACATGATACACCTCCTTATTGAGGAATTTGGAGGAGATCTCATCTTGGAGGTCAAGAAGGATGCATTTATGCACATTGCCTTTAAGTCCAAGGAAACCCTGGCTGAGTTTGCTGATTGCTTCTATATTGAATGGCAACAGTTAATCACCAGTTGTCAGTTAAGTCCCTGATAGGCTTAAATGGCATGCCCAAATGCTTTGAAAGTAAACCAGCTTCTATGCCTACACTTTAAGGCACACAAGGCTTCACTCACTTCCATAAAGAGTATTAAGACCCTCTTTCAAGACATAAATTTGACCCATGGGAGTATTGTGGTTTGTGAAAAGAAAGTCAGCAACACTAGAACCACCTCCTGTACTCCATAGATTATGACTCTTGGTTCAAGTGGACATCCTAAGAGACAAGGATATCATAACTGTGGTCAAATAGATCACAACTCTTGTACCTGCACCAATATGAGGGTATAAGGTTGCAACCCAAAGGAGCAGGCGGGAAAAGAGAGGTCAGCTTAGAGGCAGAGACGCTCTCTGCTGACCAATCTCCTCTGTCTCCTCCTGATCCTCCCACTGACAAGGAATCTCCCCCTTCCTCTGGCCCAACTATACTTCACCTGGCTCACAATCTTTCTAGTGATTCTGAACCTGAAGATTCTGACTGCAATGAATCATATAGTTATGGCTAATCTGTTTTGGCTGTCCCAGAAACTGTGTCAGTCCCTTACAAGCTTTGCTCAGGAAGAACCACAACTACAACTTGCCCACCTTCAAGTGAAGCCAAGGCTATGATGGCTCGCCCTTACCTAGACCAGGCTCATTGACCTCCTGTCCTGGTAGACTCTTCTGAAGAAGCTGCTGAGCTAGCTGAGGCTCTCTTCCAGAATGTGTCTGTATCCCTCCCTTTACAGACCGTGTATAAGTACTTTCCTGCCTCAAAATGATGTTAGCTAAATGGGAGAAAGAGCTGGAAGCTTTGCAAGACGTTATGACTGTCTTACCCCTTTTGGGAAAGACACTACCCGCGTGGAAGTGTCAATTCAAAAGGTTAAAATCAAGGCAATTCTGGACATGGGTTCCCCAGTCAACGTGGTATCATCCAAGCTAATGAAGAAGCTTAAGATGGATCCTGACCTCAATTAAACTCAATCCTATGATACTTCTGACATGGCTCAAACTTGAGCTATTGGTGCCTACTCTCCCTGCCCATGAGGTTTGGAAAACTCCTCATTGCGTCCCCCACTGTTGTCCTAGAGAACTAAAGCTATGATCTCCTGGTTGGTACACAATTCCTCCAAGAGTATAACGGAATTGTGAACTTACAAGATGAACACCTATTGCTTTTAGGATACAAGGTCCCTTTAATTTTTGAAGAATCTCTGTGTCTCCTGGACAAACACCTTAAGAATTGTGTGCTTGAGTATCCCACAGGTATCTTCTTGCTCAAGTACAGAACTCATTCCTCTAATATGTGTTCCCCTCCTCCTTCCTGTCCTGCAGAGGAAGGTGTGCCTCTTCTTTCCCCTGCAGCTGTCACCATCCCTCCAGGCTCCCAAGTTATTATAGACTCTCATATATATTACAAACTACCTGAAAAGTTATTCCTGGAGCTATACTCTCCTGTATCTCTAAGCCACAAAGAGCCTCAGTTGGGCCCAGGAATTTTGGATCAAACTCATAAAGAGTCTGAACAGCTGTTTTTAGCTAACCTGACTGCTTTTCCTATGCAGGTATCTTGGGGCAAAGTCATAGGACATGGTTGCATATTAGAAGCAGAACAAGTGGTGTCCCTCTACCCTTTTGGAACCTTCAGTGATTTTACTTTACCTGAAGAAGACCCTCAGGTTCTCTCCCTGTTCACCGCTGCCAACTTCCCACAACTATCAACCATCCAAAAAAAGATGTACTGGAACTTCTTGACCAGTTTAACAATATCTTTGCCTCTGGACCTATAGACTATGGCCTAGCCAAGAGAGTCATCCATCAGATAGATACAGGTGATGCACTGCCCTTCTGTGCCAAGCCTTACCGCCAAAGCTGGGTAGAGGATGCCCAGGTTTCTAAGGAGCTTAAACAACTCTTGGATGCTGGGCTCTTGGCTCCCTCTCAGAGCCCTTGGGCCTCCCCTTATTGATCATCAAGAAGAAGCACAGAGGCCACCACATTGTGATGGATTACCACCGTCTAAATTTGCTCACAAAAAAGGATTCATACCTGTTACCTAGGATTGACAATGCTCTCAGACAATTGGGAGGCTCAAAAATTTTCTCTGCCATGGATCTAGCTTTGGGATACTGGCAGGTCAAATTATCACCCAAAGATTGAGAAAAGGCTGCTCTCATCACCTCCAAAGGGCTCTATAACCCTACTCAAATGCCCCAAGGACTCTGCAATGCCCTGACTATGTTTTGAAGGGCTATAGACTCCATCCTCTGAGACCTAAAGCTCTCTTGTGTCCTTGTATATCTTGATGATATAACCTTATTCAGATCCACCTTTACCAATCACTTAGAACACCTCAAGGTTGTCTTCATCAAGATTCAAGAAGCTGGCTTGAAGCTCAAACCCTCTAAGTACTCCTTTTTTAAAGAACAACTCAAATTTTTGGGCCATGAGGTCACCCAGACTGGAATACAACCCATTAATAATAAGTTGGAAGCCATTGACAAGATGCTGCCTCCCAAAAACCTAGGGAGGTCCAAGTATTTCTTGGTATGATGGGGTACTATCAACAGTTTATCCCTGACTTTGCTGAATTGAGCAAACCCCTTGTCCAACTCCTTTGCAATGTACCCTTTGAATGGACTAACAGCCAACAGCAATTCTTTGAGGCACTGAAGGCCAAGCTTAAGGAGGCTCCCATCCTAGTCTACCCTGATTATGATAAGGAGTTCATCTTGTACACTGACGCCAGTGGAGTAGCTGTTGGTGCTATTTTAGCCCAGCTTGACAATGAGGGTGTGAATCAACCTGTGGTCTTTTCTTTGCAAGTCCTCAACAAGAATGAGAAGAACTATAGCGTCACTGAAAAGGAATTCCTAGCAGTTTTACCTGCAGTGAAACAGTTCTTGCACTAAATTTACAAGACTCACTTTACTGTAGTCACAGACCGTCCATCCCTTAAGTGGCTGCAACAATTAAAGAAACCTGAAGGTCAATTAGCATGTTGGGCTCTGTGCTTGCAAGGATACAATTTCACTGTGGTACACTGTCCTGGTGCGCAACATCAGAACACTGATGGATTATTCAAGGATGTCTATACTAGCTATCCATCCTGAAGACGCTGATTGTCTATACAAATTAATAGGGTACCCTGACTCCTGGACCACTGAACCAGAAGACATCTGTTTGGCACTACAGACCCTAACAAAGGATACTGTAATTTTAGATAGACAACTCTTGAAGAAAGTCAACAACACCTATCTACCCTACGTTTGCCCTAGCATGAGGATAGTCATTATCCTCCAGGCTCACATTGACACTGGACATGGAGGTATAGCCAAAACCCATGACTGGCTATGCAAGAACTTCTATTGGGAAAACATGAGCCTTCTAATACCAGATGTTCTTGCCTCCTGCCATTTGTACCAGCTCCAACGCCCCTGACCTTCCCAACATCAATTCAAGCTCATCTCCCTAAGCATGCCTTCCACACTGTGAGTATTGATGCTGTTGGGCCTCTCCCTTGTTCTAGGTCTGAATGTTAATTTATCTTGGTAGCCATAGACCATTTTAGCAAATGGTTTGAAGCTAGAGCTACCAAAGACATCACTGCCAAGACTACTGAAAATTTCTTGTTGCAAGATATCTTCTACTGTCTTGGCTGCCCTCAAGTTTTGCTATCTATTATGCACCAACTTCAATTCTCACCTCATCATGTCTATTGTAGAATTTATTAGCACCCACCAATCTTTTTCTGCACTTTACAACCCTTAACCAATGGAACATGGAACAAGCAAATTCCTCTCTGGTGTCCATAATGATGAAAATCACCCTCTCTGATGCTGTCAATTGGGATATGTTCCTCCCTGCTGCTCTCTTTGTGTATTGACTCAGTAGACATCAAGTGACTGGCCAGTCTCCCTTTTGCCATGCTGTATGGGCGTAAAGCCACAACCCCCTCAATATTGGGACCCCCTTTGATCAAAGTTTATGAGTCTGCCAATCCTGAATCTCATGTTAAAGACTTGACTAATTGTATCATTGACATTCAGGCAACAGCATATTCAACTTCCTAAAAAAGTCAAGGCCTTAGAGCTCTCACCTTTCAATGCTTTCAGATCCCCCCTTCCTGAGTACCAAGTAGGTGACCTAGTCCTCTACTATCAGAACTGTACTGGAGGTAGAGCCCATAAGCTAGAATCCCTCTGGGTTGGAACTTGTGAAGTCACCTTCAAGAAGGGCGCTGAGTATACTGTGAATCTGCTGTCATCTGGCTGTCCTTTTGCCCGAGCTCATTCCAAATTCCTCCACAAATATCAACTCCCTGTGTCTAATCTTAAGGGCGGAGATGTTGTAAATTGCGCCATTAATGATATTTAATTGGCCTTCAAATAGTGATATGTGCAAATATTTGGTTGGGTTTACCTTTGAGTTTGGGAATTCCTTGCTTTCTGCAAATGGATCTATTCCAATGTCCACCCATTCCGGATTGCTATACCAGCCTGCAACTGATCCTGGTATGATTTCAACCCAATGTGACCTCACTTTCCACTCTGTCTACCTAATGAGTGATCATCAACCCTTGTCTACTATTTAAGTAGAATCAATTCTCCTAATAAAGACAAGTTCATCCACATTTGTGATGGCTTTAATATTCTTCAGGCTTTTTTCTTTCCTTTTTGCCAAAAGGAATTCCTCATCTTGTATTCCAGGAAATCAATGTATGTGCCCTTAATTTTGCCCTGAAGGCTAACCCAAGGCTAGCTTCAAACCTCAAATATTTTGTTATAAAGATTTCCTGCTGTGTCCTCCTGGATGTTGTTCCCAGGAGCCAAATGCATCATTAAGGTTGAAAACAGGGAAGATTGGTGCTATAATTGGGAACTAGATAACACTTTATTGTGAAAAGTGTTGACACTTCAAGTGGTTTGAGTGGTGTTCAAGCAGCTTCATATTCTGAGAAATTGTGAAACTGCAGAAATTGTGCATTTTTTAATGTTGCAATCATTGGTTGATTTGGAAGCTGGTTTGCTGATTATATCATTGGTTAGAAGCCAAAATCTTACATCATTATTAACAAAACAATGAATCAATGCTTTAATATTTTTAGAAAGTGTTGAGGAGCTGGATGTACGGGTATTCTGGCTACCGCTGACACACTTAACATCCAGTCACTGCCTGGTTTAGTGCCAATTCAATATAAAGTTCAACATACCAAGAAAGGCATCAAACCAATTTCACATGACTTGTCCAAGTATCCAGTGACTTGAATCCATTCTGCACATGATCATCCTTATCTTTAATCCAACTTAGATCCCGCCATAGCACAAGCTAAATAAGTCTAAAGTATTACCCAATAAAAGATAATTCTCTTCTTCTTAATTAAATATTTGAAGCTTCCCTGAAAGTTGCTCCTCATCACTGGTAGCAGCTACAGTTTTTCAACCACGCCCATGAAAGAAATAATGACTGAAAAGAACCCACCCACCTTTGCTTGCGTACTCAACCAGGCCACATTCCAGGATACCTGGAAGACGTACTTCCTCACCAACAATATTGACAAAGATATACCTAGTGGATGCACTGTATTCAAAGGACTGGTCATGCCAAAAGCATGCACCAAGATAATTCAATACAGTTACTCTCTCCAACCACAAACAAACACACAATGGCCTATCACAGGCAAAGTTACCAACACTAAGTACATTGGTATCAACAAATTCTTTGGTAAAAACAAAGAAAACATCATCAAGTGGCTAGACCACTCAGCTGCCAAGCTCTGTGCCAGCCGCATCCCCCACAAAAAATGGGTCCAGGAAGCCAGCAAGCACCTGTACAAGGCATAAGCTAACTGGTTTGCTACTTGAGTTGGCTCACAAACTAACAAACAGCTTGATAAATGGAAAGAGTTCAAAGCCAATATCACCCACAATTTCCGCATAACTGAATCCCTCCAAGACATTGCAATACAGCTCAGTGATCTTCTGCAGAAGACCACTATTGCAGCTTACGCCAACAAATTCAAGGAAATACATTGCAAAATCCAAAACCCAGCACAAGCTGACAATGTACATACCAGATCATCATTCATCAACATAATGAAACCCTCTGTTGCTGCCCTCATCTGCCCAGAAGCAAATACCTCCATGCCCGTGCTCATTGCAGAAGCCAAATGTGCAAAAAAATGCGCAAATATGGAATATGCTGCACGCACTGGCAATTGCTCCTCCAACAGCAATAGCAGAGACAACTCTAATGGCAACAAGCGCCAAAACACCAATCATAGCAAAATTAACTCCAATCAAAACAATTGTTGCAACTGGAGCGCAAATTGCTCTTGTCCCACGAAGGAAGACACTGCCAAAGTAAACAATCCCCAACCGGCAACCAACAACGAGTCTCACCCCACATTATCTGAACTCAAAGGTCTCAAAACAGAGGAACAGGGGAAGAGAGGAGGGGGAACAGGCTTAAGTCCCCTGTCTCCCCCAACTTGAGCTAAAATTGCACCAAGGCACAAACTTTGCTGCTTGCGTCCCACGTGTCCCACAATTCTCCATTTTTATTAACATAAAAATAAAAGATCACTCACAACTTCTTGTCTACCCATGCCCTTATAAATCACATACACATAAAATTTTGTTTGACTCTGGTGCTCAAAACATCATGGTAAGCAAACCGTTTATAACTAACATACAAAATACTGGTTGTCAAATCCAACTTCAAATACGACAGAATGAGACAAATCAAAGGTTCTACTTGAAGGCAAAACACCCCTCAGAATTGACCTCCAAGGCATTCAAACGTCCATCAAAGGACTTGTCATGCTCACCTAAACTATTTATTGAAGGCATGACGATTCTCCTGATGAACCCCAGTGTAGTTGGAAAACAAAGACCATGATAATCAAACGTAACATAGTCAATTTCAACATTCTCAAGAACCTAACAATCTTTAGATAAAGACTGTTGTCCAGGTCATAAATCAGACAACTAGAACAATCTGACCAAAGACAGTATCCTCACATAATGAAGTACACCAAATTGAATAACATACAAACAACCTAGTTTAATGCTGCCCAGAACTTGCAGAACTACAAACCAAATAGGCTCATACATTTAAGAAGAGCTCACAGTGCCCTGAACAGGAGGCCAAGCACAGCATTGACCTATGCAAGGCCATGCCCAAACCTGCAGCCCTCTACCAGACTCTCTCTGGAGAACCAAACCTCGAAGACCCATATCAAGTTAACCTAGCCAAAGGATTCATTTATATCAGATCCACGTGTTTAGCAGTATTCTTTGTAAAGAAAAAGGAAGGCTCTCTTTGCCTGTTAACTGACTACAGAGTGCTAAACACAAGTCTTGATAAAAAAAATAATACAGCCTTCACCATAGAGGATTATTTGCAATGCTGGAGCCAAATTTTTCTCCAAAATTGACCTCACATCAGTTATAACTAAGTTGAAAGAAAGAAAAAAGACATACCAAAAACTGTGTTGTACACAGACTGGATCTTTGAATGTAGGATAATGAGCTTTGGGAAGACTATTTCCCTACAAAGAGTTGTTGCCATGATGAACCAAGCACTAAATGGTCTCTCAAATACATTATATACTCACAGAAAATATCATCATATTCTCAAAAACCAAGAGAAACACCTCATGCATGTCTGCAAGACACTAGTTCAACTTGCCAAGCACAAACTCTATACAAAAGCCACCACAGTGCAAATTTATGAAAAAGGAACTCTTGTTCTTGGGCCACATTGTCTCTGACAGTGATATCAGCAGACCCAAATAAAATAAAAGCATAAATAACATTCAACTTTGCTGCTCTGTTAAACAAGTTAGATTCTTTTCGGAGGGATACATAACATAAAGAAATACATCTCAAAGACTGCGGAAAGCTCACCACACCAAATCAATGAGTTTCCTTAAAGTATTTTAAAAAGGAGTTCATCTGGACACTAGAATGCAATAAGAAATTTCAACTATTGAAACAAGCTCTTATTGTAGCGCCAACTTACAATTAATATATACAAAAGTGAGTCTGTCATCATATAGCGTCGCCTCGAGTGAAATAAACCATAAGGGATTTGACTGAATTGATTTTTACTTAAATTTTATTTTTAAAGTTGATTGTTAAGCCACAAAGCTCAATTTGGCTCATCTTTACAAACAAACCCTTACATGCATCTTGGGAAGTATGCAGATTGAATTCAGTCAATTAATGGTCTAAATCATGTTGAACTGAATTATAAGCCATAAACTTCCTTAATTTGTATTTGATTGCCCATTTTAAATTAGTGATAACCCCTATTCAACCATATCAAAATGGCTTATCTTTTTCTAGATTACTCGAGCTCTTCAATTGGTGGATTAAAACTGGAAGAAGAAGCAGCAATTGTTTTAGATTGTTTTACACGATTGGATGGTTATGCTCATGCTGAAGTTGAATTGATGACGAAAAGAGAGCTTGGTCAATTTAAAATGGAAATACGGTTTTAAGTATAAATGTAAATATTAGTTTAAACAAGTAGATGGTTGGCTTGGACATTTCGAAATTCTTATCATTCAAGTGAAATAATAGAATATTCCAATTGGATACATCACACTGATCCAAGTGGCTGCAGTATTCGAAGTAAACCTTGCTTGACACAACTTCATCCAAAGAACATCAAATGAGTAAACTAACTATGATAAAATTATGTTTCCATATGATGAGATTTCATGAAATTTTAGAGGGACGTAGATCAATTTTTAGATGATTCCGATCAAATGGTACCAAACATGATAGCTCTAGCTGCTCTAGATGCTGAGATATATAGTTAAGCGCTGGAATCGGGTTCGCGTCATAATCAAGGCTCGGACTCGATTTGCTATTATCTAGAATTTACTTTTAATACACACTACAAAAACTAAAATCAAGTATCTCAGTGAATACTAATTTGATTTTGATGTGTCAAGACCGATTTAAAAGCTGCAGATCAGCTCTACATTTTTATGAACCTTTAAAATCCATTTACTAAATTTCAAAATAATTAGTTTAGCCCCTTACTAAATTTAATAATTGATTTTAATGTCTGTAAAATATGGAAGCAGTCTGCAGCTTTTAATAACTATTGAACATCAAATCGGCCAATGTTCACTGAGATGCATTGATTTTGAATTTTTGTAGTGTGTATTAAAGTAAATTTAGATAATAGCAAATCGAGTCCGAGCCTTTGATTATGACATAGAGCCCGATTCCAGCGTTAACCCTATATCTCAGCATCCACAAGTAGCTAAAACATCATGTTTGAACACCATTTTGATCGGAATCATCTAAAAATTGATATCCTCAAATTTCATGAAAATCATCATATGGAAACATAATTTCTCATGAATTAGTTTACTCCACTGATGTTCTTTTGGGATTGAGCTGTGTCAAACAAGGTTTACTCTGAACAATATGCAACCATGGATCAGGTGATGCATCAATTGGAATATTCTATTATTTCACTTGAATGATAAGAATTTCGAAATGTCCAAGCCAACCATCTACTTGTTTAAACTAACCCCATTATCAATTAAGCCATCTTTAAATTGACCAAGCTCTCTTTTCGTCATCAATTCAATCACTCAGCACGAGCATAACCATCCAATCGTGTAAAACAATCTAAAACAATTGCTGCTTCTCTTCCAGTTTTAATCCACCCGATCCTAGAGTCGAGTAATCCTAGAAGAATAAGCCACTTTGATATGGTTGAATAGGGTTAAATACTAATTTTCGTACAAATGATTGAACACTAATTGTGTCAAAATTAAAGTGAAACATAATTCAGTTCAGCATGATTTAGACCACCTCCTCTGAATTCAATCTGCATACTCATAAAAGATAATAAAGGGTTTTATTTCAAAAATAGACCATTAGGCATGGCTTCACTTAATCTTTTAAAATAAAATTTAAGTAAAAATCCAATTCAGTCAAATTCCATATGGCTTGAGCCCACTCGAGGCGACATTACAGACAGACAGACATCACTTTCTCTCTTTCAATTGCAGGTGGCGCTTCTAATAAGGACTTCATTTCAATAGTTGGAAATTCTGTGCATTTAATTGTCCAGATGAATTTCTTTTTGGCTACCTTTGGTTAACTCATTTTGATTGGTGTGGTGAGCTTTCATGATTCTTTGATGGCTGCTTGAGTAAGCTATCATTCCGAGAAAGCATCTAACTTGTTTAACAGAGGGTGGGGTGTTGGAATGTATTATGGCTTTTATTTTATCTGGGTCTGCTTTGAAATAATAACTGTCAGAGACAATGTGGCCCAAGAACAGGAGTTCCTTTTCATAAATTTGCACTTGCTGACTTTGCATAAGAGTTTGTGCTTTGCAAGTTGATCAAGTGTCTTGCAGACATGCATGGTGTTTCTCTTTGGTTTTTGAGAATATGATGATATTTTCAAGGTAGCATAATGTATTTGAGAGACCATTTAGTGCTTGGTTCATCATGGCAACAAATTTTGCAGGGGCATTGGTCTTCCCCGGCTGTTATCCTACATTCAAAGATCCGGTGTGTACAGAACACAGCGTTTTTGGTATGTCTTTTCCCTTTCTTTCAACTTAGTTATAACCTGATGTGAGTCAATTTTGTTTTTTTTGGCTCCGAAAGCTTGTGCAAATAGATTTCTATGGTGGAAGGGGGTAATTATTTTTTTACTATGCATTGTGTTTAGCACTCTGTGTCAATTCCTGAGGCAAGAAAGCCTTCCTTTTCTTTAAAGAGAATACTGCTGCTTACGAGGGATTCAGACAGGCAAATGAATCTGCTTTGAGCTAGGTTATCGCTTGATATGGAGTCCCCGGTTTGGTTCTGCTTTTGAGAAGTCTGTAGAGGGCTGCAGGTTTGGGCATGGCCTTGCATAGGTCAATGCTATGTTGACCTCCCCGTTCAGGGGTAACTCTGTGAGCTCTCCTTAATCCATGACCTATTTGTTTAGGAGTTCTGCAAGTTCTGGGCATTGAGTCTTGGTTGTTTGTATGTGTTCAATTTGGTGTACTTCATTATGTGGAGGATACTGTCTTTAGTTGAACGTTCTGAGTTGTTCTGATTTATGACCTGGACAAATACTTGTCTCTTAGAATGAGATTGTTGAGTTTCTTTGAGAATGTTGAAATTGACTATGTTGCGTTTGATGGTCGTAGTCTTTGTTTTTTAACGCTTTGCTGGGGAGTTCCACTCAGGAGAACCAGTCCATGCCTTCTATAATTAAGTAGTTTTATGTTGTTCATGACAAGTCTTTGATGGACGTTTGAATGCCAGGTCAATTCTGAAGGGAGTTGTTTTGCCTTCAAGTAGAACCTTTGATTTGTCTGTCATTCTGGCGTATTTGAGTTGGATTTGACAACCAGTATTTGTATTTAATTTACAAATGGTTTGCTTACCATGATGTTTTGAGCACCAGAGTCAAACAAAATTTTATGTGTATGTAATTTATAAGGCATGGGTTGAACAAGTTGTGAGGTGATCTTTAATTTTGTATGTTCTGAAGCTGGAAGAATTGTGGGACACTTGGGATGCAAGCAGCAAAGTTTGTGCCTTGGTGCAATTTCTTGTCAATTTGGGGAGACAGAAGCATAAGCCTGTTTTCACTACTCTTTTCCCTGTTCCTCTGTTTTGGAGACCTTTGAGTTCAGATAATGTGAGGTCGAACTCATTGTGAGTTGCCATTTTTGCATTGTTTACTTTGGCAGTGTCTTCCTTCGTAGGACAAGAGCAATTTGCGCTCAGTTGCAATTGAATATTTTCTTGATTGGGAGTTGATTTTGCTATGG
>QTSX02006590.1:129512-153623 GCA_014839935.2 Entomophthora muscae
CAAGGTTATCACTGTTGTCAAAACCACAGGCTCAACCCGCCAGCAAGGTTCCAACCAAGCGGGTTTGTGACGTGCAATCCAATTATTTGGTCACCCAAAGCCAGACTAGGAAGTCAACTTGAATTATTAAATCCAACAACATGACCAGATGATGATCCTTCACAGTGGACACCTCAATTTGGCACTTGACTCACTATCAGGATCAAGCCACCCCCTTCTTACATCCAACCGTGTGATCAATGCTATCATGTTCTTTTTACCCATGATTCACACCAGCTATATAATCATTATCTCCTAATAAAGAATATTATCTAGCTTTCTAAATATTTTCCCCTTGTAACTCTGCTAAAACAGCACAGTTACAACACTTGCAACTAAGGAATTCAGGAAATACAATTCTAGAAAGAATTTCTCAGGCAGCTCATAAGAAAAATGAGAATTGATGATAACTTGAGAGCCAGGAGGGATGGTGATGGCAGCTGGATCAAGCAACATGATATCTTATTCAGCTGGACAAAATGGCAGATGATAACACATATTGGAGTAATGAGTTCTTTACTTTAGGGAGAAAATAACTATTGGGTGTTCAATTATGCAAGTTTTAAGACTCTTTCCAGAAATATGAGGAGGTTCCTCAAAGATTAGCAGGACCTCATACCCTAAGAGGAATAGGTATCCATCCCAAATGTTTACAATCCCATTATATTCCTGTAAGAATTGAGCTCCCATCAAAAGGTCATAGGTTTCATTTTCTAATATGCTGATGAGGGAAACAATAAGGATTTTTTCAAATATCATTGGTAAATAAGAGTAGGTACTGATAGCCCATGTTTGATTCATACCAGCAGTCTCATAATTAAAGGTATAGCTGAGGCTGGGAGCTAATTTGAGCTTCTTAATCAACTTGGCAGACACAGTGTTAACAGGAGAGTCTGTGTCTAAAATGGTCTTGATCTTGTTTTTTTTGGATAGATACTTTCACACAGATGATATCTTTTCCAAAAGAAGGTAAGACATCCAGGACGTCTTGAGTGGCCTCTATCTATTTCTTCCACTTTGCTAACATGCCTTCCAAGGCAGGAATTTTCTTGTATAAAGTTTGTAAAAGTATGGATACAGAAAATTATATAAGAGCTCCTCAGCTAAATCAGCTTCTTCTTCATAAGTATCAACCAGAACCGGGGGACAGTGAGTTGAGCCATGCAAGAGCAAATCATAGCCTTGGCCTTGGCTGAGGGTAGACAAGCTGTTGTAGTAGTCTTTCATGAACAGATCTTATAGGGACAGACACAATTTCAGTGACAGCCAATACAGAGTAGCCATAACTATCACTATCATTGTAGTCAGAATCTTTGGGTTCAGAATCACTTGAAAGATCATGGCAGAAATGAAGGATATTTGGACCAGAATAGGGAGGCAGCTCATCATAAGAGGAAGGATCAGAAGGAGACTGGGGAGGTTGGTCAACTGAGAGCATCTCTGCCTCTAAGTTGACCTCTTTTTTTTCTGCCTGCTCTTTAGGTTTTTATCCCTCTGCTTGAAGGTTTGTACATGACTGAGAGTGTTGGTGAGATACACTACATGGAAGCATGCCATATAGAAAGCGCTATCTAGAAAACACTATCTAGAAAGATGACATCTAGAAAATGTGTCCTAAAACAGCATCTAGAAAGATGCTATCTAGAAACCCTATCTCAATTTCTGGATAACCTGCACCAGATAACATTTCAAAAACAATAAAAAAAACATATGTCTAGGCTTAAAATTATCCAAGAATTTTAAATATGCAATAAAAATGTGAGGTCAGCTAGTATTAACTATATTGCACAAAGCTCCAAAGTCAATACAGCCCAGAACTGTTATATTTCCATATTATATTTTGACACTATATTAAAAATGTATATATACATATTAAATTACAATAAAACATATTGCTAATCTCAAAATCATTCAAGGAGCTAAAACCTGCAATAAAAATGTGGTGTCAGCTAGTATCAACTATAGTGTGTAAAGCTCCAAAGCCAAGATATCCCAAAACTGTTATATTTCTATATTGAAATGTGTTCCTATGTTTGCATCTATATAGTAAAAATAAAGTAAAAATAAAATATTTGGAAGTAAATTATTTAATGAAAGCTTAAATTGATCAGGCTTCAGCCTCAAGAGCCTTAAAAATTCCTTTGAGATGGGTAAGGAAGCCTTCTCTGGTGTAATAGGTCAAAACATCCTTAGTAACACGTGCAAACTTGACCTGCTGGTCTGCATGCTTAGATACAACAGCTTTGATTTTGATGGCTTGAGGGTAAATCTGGTCCCAATGGATATACCATATCTTTATCTTGTTGATAAGCAAAATGAATCTGGGCTTATTTACTTTAAACAGGCGGGAAAAGTGGGTGTATCAATCTTCAAGTAATGAGGCATTCTTAGTTACGCTGTCCTTAGCCTGATTATAGAAGCTCCAGTTAATGGAGTCGCTACCCTTGCATATATAAAATTATTAATGAAACATTTTAAATTTGAAACCCAAATATTAAAGATCCTTCTAGGATAAAGAATAAAATCAGTATATTAAAAGTGGTTTTTAATGGCTGTGTTACAGGGAGATAGTACTATCAAAGGGGAGTTGATTTGAGTTGATTTATTATATGTGGCCATAAATTAATATCATTGTTTATTCCCAGTTAATAAGGAAAAGGCTTGAATTTGTCACATAAAGTATAATTTATTATTTGATTCCAGATGCAATATTTATAGATGCCATATTTTTAGATGGCATATTTTTGGGTTTTTTATATGTTTTTATACTCAAAGAATCTTATTTGGATAACATTCTTTTTATTCTGATTTGTGAAAACATTTTTCTAGATGCTTTATTGGGAACCAATATTTAAAAGTTAATTAATTAATAATTTTTATTAATTTTTTATTTTTGCTGATGTAAATCCAGACTCTATTGTAAAACTATTTCTAGATGGCATTTTCTAGATGGTGTATTGCACCTAAATTTGTGTGGACCCATTGAGAGAACAACACTTTTAGCAATTAAAAGAACAAATGGTTACCACTCTTATATTACAATACCCTAACTGTGAAGGAGTATATGGGCTGGAAACAAATGCCTCCAACTATACAATAGTGTTTTAAATGCCAATATTCACGCTATTTTGATTTTGCCTTTGTTGGGTTATTTTGAGGACAAATCCCTCACTGTTGCTTTTGCTCCTTGAAATAGGTCTATTTCCAAAGTTGGAAATTTATATGTTTGTCTTCCTGATCCTGCATAACTCACTTGCCCCACTTATGCTTGTGGCAAGTGATCCTACCATCCTTGTATTGTTTTTTGGTAACCACAAACAATATATATTCCTTTTTAATATCACCAATAAAATTAAGCTCTACTCACATTTTTGTCTTTGTGTTTTCAAGTACTTTGGTGCCTCTTTCTAGCCACACCTAGTAGAGATTTATTATTCAGGGCCACAAGGTAATTGACTCACCTTCCCTGCCAACTAACCAAGACTTAGTACAAATCCAACCCCAATGTTAGGATTTCCCATTTTGTCTTTGCTGCGCCTCAGAACACTACAAAAATAATGCTCACTACAGGGGCTGCAAGTCCCTTGGTTATTCCTTTTGCCACTACATTCTCAGGCCTGTCTTCTATTCTTTTACAGAAGCTGTCTTTGCCTAAAATTACTGGTCCTCTTATTGAAGAGGACATCTTGGACCTGCCTATTATCCCCACTGTATTGAACCTAAGAAATGGTCCCTGTCTGGTAGGTTACCCTATGAGTACGCCTGACTTGGAGCAAGTCATGGTGGTGTCCCTGAGGATAGCCTGTGAGGGAGACATTCCCTTCCTCCAACTACAGTTTAATCAATCAGAATACTACAAGTTAATTGTTGCCCAGCAATTACTGTAACATCTCCTCTCAGTGGCCGGCTCCACTGAGCATCTACTCTTATTCTTTGTGCAGCCTGCCCTGGCGCACCATCAAATGGTGTTGGGGCTTCACATCCAAGAAATCTTGTCTCTTCAAGCCGCTGTAATTAATCATTGGGATCAGTTTGCTGCTTAACAGCAGTAAATTCACTCTTTGTTCCCTTTGGTATCTGATAACCAACACAACTCCATTACTTCTCAGTCTTGCTTGGTTACTTCAATAGAACAGATATAATTGTCTGTCCCTGACTACATCAGGGAACACCTGCATAAATTTCATTAATTTCAACAACCATGGAAAACTCAAGTAGACTCCACCCTGAACACTTAACTTTGACTTTGAACAACTTGTGGAATAACTTAACAAGTTTATTTCCTACTCCTTTAATCAGTTACAACAAGTGAAAGAACCTGCTGCTTGAAGTCTCCACAAACTACAAGAAGAAGTTGCTCAAGAGAGAGCCTCTACAGCTGCTTCCATTGCTAAGCTTTAACCCCAAGTAAATGAGTTTTCTGTGCCTAAGCTAGATGTTTCCCCTTCCCCTCTGTCTTATGATATATTGGATAAGGAACTGAAGTTATGGGACGCTATAAGAGAACTATGTGCGTCCACTCAAAGCCAAGGACGTCCCACATACCCTCCTCAGGCAAACTCTATAGTGACTGCCTTGACTGCACAAATTACTACCCTTAATAAAGAAGATGCTATTCTTTATGCTACTGTGACTGGTATCACTAGTTCAGTTAGGCTCACTGACAAAGATGGCTGCTGTCTTGGATTGCCCAGGAATCCTCAAATCCATTGCACTAGGGAGTTGATAGCCCTATACAACAAAGTTGACCACCTTGTCATGAATGACATTTCAATACTTGTATTGAAAACCTGGAAATTGAAACCCGGGTCTCAGGTAAAGCCTTATTTTGACCAGAGTGGACAGGGAACTGCCCAACTGCTAGTTGGGTCAAGCCCTGGACCACCAGAGATAGATGACCCCAAACAGGGAGAACAAAAACCCGCCAAGCGTAAATACTGGAGATTCAAAATCAATATTGGAGACCCTGGAATTGAACCCTGTCCCTCCAAAAACTACTCAAGTCACACAAAGTGAACAGGAACCTACCCCTTGTTAAATTACAAACCTGAGTTGACAAGTTACTCCGAGACCCACCAGTCTCCCAAGGACAATTCCCCAAATGGTCACCAGATTGATGCCAACCTTGCACCACCAAAGATCCAGACCTATGCAGAGGTTGTAGCTTGCCTTAAGGAGGTTAAAACAAAACCTACTGTTAACTCTGCCAATGACCACCAGCAACTGTCAGTCTTCCGTCCAGAATGGGTAGTGCAATTGAACTACTCAGGTGACATAATGAACAGTGATGGCATAACAAAGCAATGTCACTTCTATTCACCAGAGCAGGCACTACCTGGATCTCCCGCCCCGAGACTTTAAGCCAAGATCCATGCCCCACCAGTGCCTTGTCTGCAAACCTAAACCCTGCAAAAATCAAAGAAGCAAAATCCCATGGTACAAAACCCCGGCAGTATGGTGAAGACCACATTGTCATTTTTGATAATAAAGTTTTATGAACCTTTGGTTTGAACAAATCTTACCCTATCTAGTCTTAGTGATCTTCCATCTTAATTCTGGTCAAGTAGACTACCAGGCAACCGCCCCCTCTGGGGACTAACTTGCTGACCCTCCCCAGGCACTATACTGTTCCCCAGGAACCCCCTTTAGACCTGTGCATTTTACTGAATACCCGCCCAACCCTGCCTACGCAAAGTACAACTTGGAGACCATCCTCATTGCTGATCCCTTGGTAAGGACTAGAGAAACTGAATACATAGGACATGAAGTAAAGAGGATCAAGGTGTTGCCCTTATTATTCAAAGACAATTACAATTATCTGCCTGCCTACTTTGTTCCCATGACTCCGCCCTTAACCCCGCAACCCAACTGCCCAATGGAGACCCCCACTGCGGCCAAGACTACGTCCACCCAACTGTTTTGCGTACTCTACATTACTTTGACGGGAATGGTAGACACTATGGTGCCCAATTTGGGGCCCTGATCTTTGCTTGGGCAATCTGTTTCCTATATTATCAAGTTAGCATCCATCCTATGGTGGGCATTACCCTCTGGCCCAGCTGTATTCCAACCCAAGCCAACCAATGCCTCTACCTATTCCTGGCTTCCTGACACACCTAAAGCAAGACCACCTCAGCCTAGATAAGGATGTCCAGGAGATGAGTGAGTTGATTGACTCTGTGAATTATAGGTTCTCCCCTTGTCTTTTAGTGGGACCTTCCTTAACTTCTTGTTTGGCTGAGCTCTCTACTGTAGTGATCACATATGGTTATCAACTAGATGTTACTGAGTGACATGCTGATCAAGCCAACAACATGAGTACCTGAACCTCTCATAGATTGACTACTCTTGAGAAGAGTGTCTGCAGGGTTGTGGGTACAACAACCCCCCTCTGAATCTGAAGCTGAATCCTCTCTGTGTATCAATGTGTTACAAGTGACAAACTCCTATTAGCAGTGCACATAGAGAAACCCCAACTACAGTATTTGAACCCTGGGACCCTGTGGGCTGCCAGCCCGCAGGATCAGTTGCCCGCCTTTTTTTAGCTCAAACCAGAAACAATTCAACTTCAGAAGAATTCCCAAGACCTACCAGCATGGAGCCACCTACGTTGAAGCCCTTCCTTCAGAAGGATACTGTTAACTCCGCCAATGAGATTGCTGACCTGAGCAACAATCCCAAGATAAATGAGGTCACCGCTGATGGGGGAACAAAGAAACTTTCTTTAGAATGTGGGCCACCAGAGGATGACAAATCCTACGGCTCAAAAAGGGAATTTGAGTTCCCTGCCCCAGTCCAGCCAATGAGGAACCACCCATGAAGGATGCCACCAAGGGTTTCCAAATCCTGGTAGATGGTACCACCTGGTCCATAGGGGTTTGCAAAAATTTTCCTATAGCAGATAGGCATACTTATACCCTGAGCCTCCAGGAAGTTGCCTATTGCCATTTTTACATTAAAATGATATGAACCTTTGATTTACACAGGTCATCCTGTATTTAATTTTATTTCTCTTTAATTTGCTGTCTAACCTCTGTGGCACTGCCCCTTACGCCAACCAACCCCAAGAAACTGCAGACAGCCCACCCAAACTATACCAACCACCAGGAGCAACCTTTGGCCTGGTACATTTTACTGAATACCCACCCAGCCTGGCGTATTCAGAATTCACCTTAGAGGAAATCCTAATCCACAACCCTGAAGCCCAAACCATAGAAACTGAGTTCATCAGTTGTGAAGAAGCCTGTATCATTGTGTTCCCCTGCTATTCCAAGACAAATACAACTACCTGCCTGCTTACCTGGTACCAATGATCCCGCCCCTGACCCCGCAACCTAACCGCCCGCAAGAATCTGTTTCTGCAAATGAATCCACCTCAACCTAAATATTTGGGGTGATGTATATCACTCTTACTGGCCTCATCAATTCTATGGTGCCTCCTAGCAGCCCCTGGGTCATCCTTGGGAAGTCATTATCATATATTGTAAAGTTAGCGCCCATCCTGTAGTGGGCCCTCCCTTCAGGGCCTGCAGGCTGCCTGCCCACAAGTTCTCAGGAACCCCCTACTGGATGGATCCCTGAAACAATGTGCTAGATAGCAATAATGGTGGCCCTACCCCCAAAACTCACTTCAAGCCTACCTTCAAGCAGGTCTTTGACCCTAAAACATACATCATTGTGGTCTTCCTGACTATCTACAAGACAGCTATGAAAAGAGCTTCTGATGAGGTTAAGAAGAAGCATAAACTAACCTGTTTGTACCCAACTTTTCAATAAGTAGTGGTACCTGAAATGCCTTCCATTGACCCTTGAGAGTAGATGGAACAGCTTCTAATTGATGGGTTTGGTGGCAACCTTGGTTTGGAGGTGAAGAAAGATGCCTTCATGCTCATTGCTTTCAAAGCTAAGGATACTCTGGATGAATTTTCAGATAGATTCTATATGGAAGGACAGAAATTGATAACTAGCAGACAGTTGACAGTGCATGAAGCCTACATGGCTTGCGCTTAAGCCTTCAAAGTTAATCAACTTATGTGTCTCCATTTTAAAGCTCACACAACCATACTTTTATCTATGAAGAGAATAAAGACACTGTTACAGGACATTTACTTTACTCAATCTGCAGCTGTCATTAAAGAGAATTGAGCATCCTCTAACTCTGTTTCTTCTTCCTGTGGCCCTTGCATTCTCACTATGAACTCTTATAATCCTCCTAGACGCCAAGGATGTCATAACTGTGTACAGATAAGACACCACTCTTGTTTTTGTACCAATCTTCAAGTTGAAGGTGCTGACCCTAAGGACCAGGAAGGAAAAGAACAGGCAACTTAGAGGCAGAGACGCTCTTGGTTGAAAATCCTTCCCAGTCTCCTCTAATTCCCCCATACATAGCAGACTCTGATCAGGCTGACTCCAAAACTCCTCCCATTCTGCTGCTATTTCATGATATCTCCAATGATTCAGACATGAAAAATTTGGATATTGACAATTCCAACACCTATGGATATTTTGTTCTAACAGTTCCTGAAACCATTGCTGTTCTTTAATACTATGCTCTGGGAAGGCTACAACCACTACCAAACCTCTTACTGAAGCCAAGGAGATTGTCTCTTGCCCATATCTCACTCAAGCTAAGCAGTCTCCTGTGCTATTGGAGTCTTCTGACTGAGTATTTCTGAGTATGGTTAGGTTGTTGTTAATTTTCTTGACTTGTATTACAACCTACTTATTTATAAAAGACTAATTAGAGGTATTCTTTTAACTTAGTGCGTATAATAAAGTATAATAAATGGTAAATATCAATCTTTTATTTAATATCAATCAAGAGAGTTATATAGATGTTGGGATATTAATTACGGCCACTGAACACTAGGATCCTCTGCTTCACAGCTAGATCCCGCTACAGGCTTTGCCCACTATTAACATTAGATTGGATGATTGTAAGTTAATATGGCCTGGAGATGCAACTAAGTTGATCAATAGGACTACCTTACATCCGGTGCGGGAGTACTGGTTGCTCTCTTGCACACCAAGCTTAAATGTTCAATGTCTGTTATAGTAAAAGGCTAGTTTTAACTAATCAATGTACAACAATTACAAAGCAGCTGGATTATCTGATGCTGTTTTCAAGAATGTATCAGTCTCACTTCCTCTTCAGACCGTTTACAAAGAGTTCTCAGGTTTGAGATGTATGATCAAAAAGTGATACAAGGAACTAGCTGAAGCCCAATATATCCTGGCTGTTCTCCCACACTATGATTGTACTACTACTTGTGTAGAGATATCCATCTAAAAGGTGAAGATCAAGGCCGTTTTGAAAACTAGGTCTCCAGTAATTTTGTATCCTCCAAGCTTGTAAAGAATCTTAAACTTGCTCCTGACCTTAATTACCATCAGTCTTATAGTACTTCTGGCCTGTCTATGACCTGCGCTATAGGGACCTATTATGCTCTCCCTATGCAGTTTGGCAACCTACTCTTGGCTGCGCCTGCTGTAGTTTTGGAGAATGAGAGTTATGCTTTTTTAGTTGGTATTCAACTCCTTAGGAAGTATAATGGGATTATCAATTTAAAATATGGTTACCTCTCTATTCTAGGGTACAAAGTCCCCCTGATTTTTGAGGAACTTGTCAAAGTTCATGAGAAAGGCCTCAAGACATGTGCCTTAGAGTACCCCACTGGTGTCTTCACCCTGAAGTACTTTACCCATTTGTCTAACATGAATTGTCCTCCCATGGCTTTTCCTGTGTCTGAAGGGATTCCACTTCTGGCCACTTCTTCTGTAACCGTCCCCCCAGGCTCTCAAGCCTCCTGCACTCTCAGATATCTTACAGGCTGCCTGAACTTACATTTCTGGATATGTACTTGCCTCCCTTATTAGGCCGCAACAAACCATATCTCTGCCCTGGGATCCTAGATGTCTCTCACAAGGATCCTGTCCAGCTGTTGGTAGCCAATTTAAAAGCTCTCCTCATATCTGTGTCAAGAGGCCAGGTTGTTGGCTAATTCAATCTGCTGAATGCTCCTGTTGTTCTATCTCTACATCCCTTTGGCACCTTCCAAGACTTCAATTTACCTGAAGATATACCACAGGTCCTATCCCTGTTTACCGCTCAAGTCTTCCCATAGCTGTCTCTGGTTCAGCAAAAAGAAGTGCTTGACCTGTTGGATCAGTTTTTGAATATCTTTTCTAAGTATAGTACTGACTACAGTCTAGATAAATGAGTCATTCATCAGATTGATACTGGTGATGCACCTCCCTTCCAAGCTAAGCCTTATTGTTGTAGTTGAGTAGAAGACGCTCAAGTATCTAAGAAACTCAAACAGCTACTAGATGGTGGGATGCTTGCCCCTTCACAGAGTCCTTGGGCCTCTCCCTTGCGCATCTTGAAGAAGAAGGATGGAGGTCACCACATTGTTATGGATTATTGATGGTTGAATTCTTTAACTAAAAAGGATTCTTACCCCTTGTCACACATGGAGGATGCCCTCTGTTGTCTTGGAGGCTCTAAGTTCTTCTCAGCTATGGATTTGGCATCCAGCTACTTAAAAGTTGACCTCTCTTCTGAGGACAGGCAAAAAGCCACACTTATCACTTCTGAAGGGCTGTTTGAGCCTACCTGCATGCCTCAAAGGCTGTAAAATGCCCCTACAACCTTCAAACGTGCTATGAACTTAATCCTTTGTGACCTGAAGCTCTTGTGTGTTCTGGTATATTTGGATGATATAGCAGTCTTCAGCGCAACCTTTACCAATCATTTAGCTCATTTGAAGTAAGTCTTCATTAATATTCAAGAATATGGCTTTAAGTTGAAGCTGTCTAAATGTGCTTTCTTCAAAGAACACCTTGAATTCCTGGATCATGAAGTAACACAAACCAGGATTTGATCTATGACTAAGAAATTCAAGGCCATCAACAAAATGCTTCCACCTATCAATTTCTGTGAAGTACGAGTCTTTTTGGGCATGATGGGCTATTATAGACAGTTTATCCATGGCTTTGCCAGCACTAGTGAGCCTCTAGTGCAGTTGTTATAAAATTTTCCCTTTGAATGAACCGCTAGCTAGCAGCAAGCCTTTGAGACTCTTAAACAAAAGCTCAAAGAGGTTCCCATCCTGGTTTATCCTGACTACAATAAAGAGTTTATCCTTGTGGTGCAGGATGCCACTCCCTAGTATTGCCTTATCTGGACTGGTTCCTTATTTGGAAAAGTATAAGGGGAACTGCTGCCCTTTTTTTTAATTTACATTAGAGAGTAACCCTTCAAATCACATAAGGGCAATTCCAATTAGAGACCAATCAACACACCTGCAGGTAGCCGCAGATGCGTCAGAGAGTGGCCCATTGGAGGTGGTTTTCTTATGGCAATTAGTGATCAATTAGAGCATCTGCGGCTAGCCGCAGATGCATCAATTGGTGACCCATCAAAAGAGGTTTTCTATGTGGCAATTCACAACCCATTGACGCATATGCGGCTAGCCGCAGATGCATTGATTATTGACCCATCAATTTTCTCACTATGTAAATTGGTATATTGATCTTCCGCCCCTCTTTCTGCCAAAATGTGAACCCTAAAGAGAGTAGCCTGAAACCCTATTCTACACTCAATTCCCTAAAGATGGCCCTACTATTGCTGCAACCACCTGACCCCAGATCACATGCCTATATGTTCCCTTCTTGCCCAATCTAACTCCTTTCCCTCTGAATATTCCCCAAAATGTTTCAGCTCTTCAAGAATAAGCGCATTGCCTGACAGTCTATACCCTATTCAGCATGACTCACCTTTTCTTTTCCCTTCTCTCCCTCTAATTATAAAAACCCCCAAGAGGTCCCCAATAAACAGAATCATGCACCATACCAACATAACAAACAACTTACAAATCTTAGACTACTTGCAGAGCCCACAAATAGAGGTTCTGTTGAGTAAGAAGATATTAGTCCTGTTGTGTTTCCAGTTGCTCAGCTACACTTAACCTATACCTAAAACCCTTGAGCACCACAATCCTTTACACATATGCTAGCAACCTGGCTATTGGGGCCATTCTTTCCTAACTAGATGATGAAGGAGTAGATCACCATGTATCATATACATTTTTTGTCCTCAATAAGCATGAGAAAAACTATAGTGTCACTGAGAAAGAGTGTCTTGCTGTACTAAATGCTGTTAAACAATTCTGCCAGTAATTTTACAGCACTCACTTCACTGTGGTCACTGATCATGCTTTGCTTAAGTGGTTACAAAAGCTTAAAGAACCTGAAGGGCAATTAGCTAGATGGGCCCTTTGTCTTCAGGATTATGATTTCACTGTGTTACACTGCCCTGGAATCCAGCATCATAACGCTGATGGGTTATCTTGAATGCCTATCTTTGCTCTACACCCTGCAGAAGCAGACCAATTATATGACCTGATTGGGTACCCTTCCTCCTGGGAAAATGAGACTGAGGATATTTTATCAGCCCTGACTAAGCTATCTGAGAACATTCTCATTTGCAACAACCAGCTCTTCAAAAAGGTGCATGATCAATACCTGACCTATGTACTCCCCAGTCTTTACCTTTTGTTAGTGCTCCAAGCCCACAAAAAGACTGGACAAAGATGCATTTCCAAGACCTATGCTGGCTCCAGAAGAACTACTACTGGGAGAAACTCTGTCTGCTTATCCCTGATGTTATTGCTAGATGTCACAACTATCAGCTACAGTGTCTCTGAGCTGCCTCACATGAGTTTAAATTGGTTCCTCCACAGCACAACTTCCATACAGGCAAGTGCCTAAAGTTGAAGTGTGGAGACTGAAATCTCTAAATCAATGGATTTTTCAATCTCTGCACTTTTTTCAATAAATTTTTTTCCCAAAAATTTAATATTTTTCTTAAGTTTGACTTTTTTAAATGTTTTTACTAGAAGCTAAAATCAAAAAACCAAGTTTGAAGTGCCCAAATTGATGCAATTTAAAAGACACCTTAATTTAATTTGGCTTTTAAAATAGAATTTATTTACCCTTTTGAATAGAGGGGGAAAATTGAAAGTGCAAAAATTGAAGTGCAAAAAAATCTTCAATTTATTATTTGATACATCAAAATTTAAAAAAAATTCTATATATAAAAAAAATCAAGAGCTAAAAAAAGCTTTTTTAACTTAAGGCAATTTTTTTGATTTTTTTTTGTTCAAATATTATAATAAAATACTATTTTAAGCTCTTTATTTTTTAAAAATAAAAATTTTCTCATAAAAATTTATTTAAAAATTTACATATAGTTTCTTAGTGAGTGCAGGAATTAATAGTAGTCAAATCAAAATCCAAAAAGGTACCAAAGATTTAGGACCACTTAATATTAAATTTTTGCAAAAAAAATGAATATTTTATTCATTATGTTTTATTAAGTTCCTCAGATCAAAAGTGAGGAAATTGAAAATTGACTTTTTAGATTTAGTCACACTTTTTATAAGCTTATAAAATTTTAAATAATTAGTAAAAAAATTTGAAATTCCTCATGTAGATTCTTTAAGACCTGATATTTAAATCTTTATAAAAGAAATGAAGTTTTTTGGTGGGTTTTTATTCTATTGCAATATTAATAAATTGGTGTGTTTTGGAGGCAATTTCAAAAAATATTAAATTAATATATTATTGTACTATGTTTCCCTATGTTATTTCAGGGGACAAAATTGAAGTGCCCAAATCAAAGTGCATAAAAAAAGTGCAGAAATTGAAGTGCCTAAATCAAAATTCAATAAGCTCTTGGTTTTTTTAAGGTTTCTCTTTTGAATTTTCTCCTTTCCCACCTCTCCTTTTCATCTCGCATTCCTCCTCAAAAAGAAGTTTGTGTGGCCCCTTGGCTACGTCAAGGGCCAAAAAACTTTTAAAAGATTTCTGCGTTGTCAAGAGGGTGAATTATATAAATCTGATACCAAGTATAAAAAACTTTCTTTTCTTTCTTCTCTTTTTCTCTTCTCTTCTTTTCTTTTCTTTTCTTTTCTCTTTCCATTCTTATCCTCAATTATCTTATTATCTTCTCCTTTCTTACCCTCAATTATCTTCTACTATCTTCTTTCCATTCTTAACCTTGATTATCTTAAATTATCCTCTCTCCATTATTACCCTTGATTATCTTCTATTATCCTCTCTTCATTATCACCCTTGATTATCTTCTATTATATCTTTTTACTACATGTATTATAGTAGAATAAGATGTATAAAATGTTTCTTTTTTATATACAACTTTGAACTATCTATATCATTTTAGTGGAAGTACAGTGATTTTAACATGAAAATATCCAAGTCTTCATTTTATGATATGTAAGTGGTAGATTCTTGATATCTTTGAATATTGTGACTTATAAATAAGATATAAGACTATATCTTTTATTAAGTATAAAATTCTATAGTATAGCTTTAATAAGAAAGTAATGTACTTTATATCATTTTAATGATATACTTCTATAAATTTTACCATTAAAATAAGATCACTAATAAACCAAAATACCTAAAATCATATGCTTGTATCTTGTAGGGAAAATCCTTTATTTTGCTCATACTGAAGTATTATTATAGCTTTACATAAGCTGAAAATAAAAATAGCTTTTTTAGTTAAAACTATAGTTTATAAAGCAGTTTTTTGTTTATTTTCATAATTTGTATTTAATTGAATACAGTTACATATAAATTCTAGTATAATTTTGCTTTTGAAACTAAAAATAAGCTTTCTTTTAAAAACAGCTAGTTTAAGAATTTTTCTATTATCTAGCATATATTTTTTACTGCAGAAATGAATTTCTTGGGGGGTTTTTAGTCTAGAATCGCTTTTAAAATATATAATTTATATTAAAAATGTATTTTATTCTGCTTCAAAGTTAACCTCTGGAAATCAATTTTTGCACTTTGAAATTTTTGATTTTTGCACCCTACATAGTGTTTCAATTTTTGCACTTTCAACCTTAGGAACTTTGACCTAAGGAACTTGTCCTTCCATATGGTCAGTATTGACACTGTGAGGCCTCTTCCTTGTTTGCGCTCAGGCTGTTGCTTCATCTTGATTGATGTTGATCATTTCAGCAAATGATTAGAAGCTTGTCCCACCAAGGGCATCACAGCTAAAACTACTGCTGCCTTCTTACTACAGGATGTGTTTTATTGCCATGGCTGCCCTCAAGTGCTATTGTCAGATAATAGGTTGAACTTCAATGCAAAGTTAATCACTTCTGTTTTAAAAGCATTAGGGTTTCATCAGTCCTTTTCTGCCCCCTAAAATCCTTCCACTAACAGTTCTGTGGAACGTGCTAACTCAACCTTAGTTTCCATCATGCAGAAACTAGTCTATCCTAATGCTGTAAATTGGGATCTGTACCTGCCCGCTGCCCTCTTTGCCTACTGTCTCAGCAAGCATTGTGTCACTGGCTACTCTCCCAATGCTATGTTGTGTGGATTCAAGGCCACCACTCTGTTGCTCTTAGGGGGCCTACTCTCTTCTGAGGAAGCCCTGGATTCTGATGCCCATATTAAAAAATTGGTCAACTGCATAATTGAAATTCAAGCCACTGCCTATACCTCTGCGTACAAGACAAAAATGCTAGAGCTTTTCCCTGATAATGACAGGCGCTCTTCTTTAACTGAGTTCAAAGTTGGAGACCACATCCTGTACTATCAACACAGAGTGGTAGGACATGCTCATAAATTGAATACCTTATGGGTTAGGCTGTTAGAAGTTACTTTCAAATGTGGATCATAGTACACCGTGAAACTCCTCTCCAGTGGTCCTGTTTGCACAAGTACATGCTAAGTTCCTCCACAAGTACCCCCCCCCCTAAGCCAATCTAGAAGGGGGTAATGCTGTGAATACCATTATTCACTATATTTTGATTCTGCCTTTGTTGGGTTATTTCAAAGAAAAAACCCTTGCTTTTGCTTTTGCTCCTTGAAATAGGTCTATTTCCAAAGTTGGAAATTAATCTGTTTGTCTTCCTGATACTGTGCAACTCAATTGCCCCACTTATGCTTGTGGCAAGTGATCCTAATGTTCTTGTATTTTTTTGTGGTAACCACAAAACAATATATAAGCCTTTTTAATATCACTAATATAATTAAGCTCTATTCACATTTTTGTCTTTGTGTTTTCAAGTACTTTGGTGCCTCTCTCTAGCCACAACTAGTAGAGATTTATTATTCAGGGCCATAAGGTAATTGAATCACCTTCCCTATAAACTAAATAAGACCTGTTAAAAATCATCCTAAGATTAGGATTTCCTGTTTTGTCTTTGCTGCACCTCAGAACACAACAAATAGGAGGAGTAATTAGAATTCAAACTGCAGAAAAGGACTTCCTCCCTGTAGCCTGTTGTGTTCTGAGGCACAACACAGAAACACAACAGGGAATCCTAACATTAGTATTATTGCAACCAAGCCTTCCTCCTTGCCTGCTAACATATCTTACAATACACAGAGGGTGCTCAAAGAGTCACCCCTTGGCATATCTAACGGCATGGAGCCATCAGATGGCAATATCAAACTAAGGGCACTTTCTCCTAATTAGGAGCGCTATAAATTTGACTTGCTGATCCCTGCAAAAGTTATTCCTTTGTATCAAACCTTACATGGAACACGCCATTATGCCACCCCCTGTGGCCCGGTGGCTTTCCCCATATAGTATATTAGTCACAATATTCTACAATAAACAATACCTTATTCTTATTATTCCTGTCCTTTCTATTAGACTGTTATCTTCCTCAAATCAAATGCTGAATCTTCATTGGTTCAGTTGCAACAGTGGTAGCAAAGTAGGTTCATGACCTACCTATGAAAAAATTCCCCCAAGAAAGGACAGATTACCGGCTGTATGGCTACTTCCCATCAAGAAACGTTCCTCCCAATCCCCAAGGGAGACATTCCTGAGGGGTATGTTATCTACTAAGATCAGCTGGTGCTTACAAGTGTGTATAATCAACTCTGCCTAGGGCAGGGCATCACAACACAATTGTCACCCTGCCCCAATCAGACCTGTATCAATGCATGCTGAATCTACAACTTGAATCTTTTGTGGGTGGTGTCAAAGGAGCTGACATTGTCAGTTGGCTCCACTCCACCAAGACCCGCCTTTGAATCAGTCAGGTGCCTGAGCCTATATGGGTTGCCACCACTTCAGGACGCCTTACGGGGTCTGCTGCAGTCTGGTTCACCAACTGGGCCAGCCAGGTAATTGATGTTACTTGGGTGCCTTTCAGGGATGGCACAAAGTCCCGCTACAGTGAAACATTTTCATCTATTGTAGTGGGAACTCCCCTCCTGGCCATTAAACAGACTGGGTCTGTCTCTGAATACCTTGCAGCTTGGCAACAAGTCCTTGCAGCTTCTCCAGAAGCTGTCACCAACAGAAATGCCATGCTCCTTATTCTTTTTGTCAATGGGCTCAAACCCCACATCTGAAAGTGGGTTCCCGTGGGACACAGTATGTCCATTGACTATTGCTATAATGCCATTGTGGAGGCCAATAACCAGGCTTTCATGGGCTTTTGTAGGACCAATGACACACCACCCCAGTCTTGTCCCACACCTGGCAGTGCCCACAATCAGGTAGGCTGCTGCCAGCCCCGCCAACAGGAAATGGGGCTAAGCGTCCCTGCAAGGGGGAACTCCAGTTAGCACAAATTAAGGACCTGGGAAAAGCCTGGGGGCTGTAGTTACAAGAGGCTCTACAACCCCACTTGACTCTCACTCTCAATCCCTTCTTGCAAAGAATCCCTGTGAGTACAATGTGCATGAAGTTGAAGCCCTCAAGGTATTCCAGGTCCACAGCAACATGTCAGGGAATTCTTCCCTGACTACATCACTTTTATGGGTAGCGTGGAAACAAACACCAAACCAAAGGACATCAGCAAGCAATTTTTAGACACCCAGTTTAACTCTGGGGTTGACCCAGATGGGGATCAAACCTGGAACCCTAAGAACAGTGTTAATTTTAGTCAAAAATCAAACAGTCTACATACATTACCTATTTATGTTAAGCCAATTGATTTGGTTTTTGCTTTCAGCTTCAAAAACCGCTTTCAAAAGGTTAACAATCTATTATATAATGACACCTACCGTCTTACATCTGATTGGCTGCGTAAACATGCTTTTACGCTCTGGGACCCGCCTAAGCTATCTTTGGTGAAGACTCCAGCTTTTTTTAACAGTCATCTTTACCAACAGCCACCACTTTAATATGACATCTCTTGTTTCTGCCTCTTTTTACCTCTGGTTTCCAATTTATATAATCAATAGTATTAAGTTGCAGGTAGAAACTCAAATGGTAAGCATAATTTCTTCAGCCATAATTTTAGTTAGACCTCATGTCAAATCCTCTTTCATTCATTACTCCTCTTAAATGTTCCCCCCTCTATTTCTGGGGTATTTAAGTGAGCAATCTCTATCATTATCATTTGTTCCAATAATAAAGAATTTATTGTACTCTATTTGATTACACTTGCCTAAATATCCCCTTTTTGAAACCATTTAGGGAATTTTCTTCCTGTTCTGGTTTCTAGTTTCTTCCTTGCCTGTGGTTTTAGCCTTGGAGAATCCAACACCAACTACCAACTGGCACAACTCCTCCCCAAAAAATTCTCACCAGAAGGAACCCCTGGCACATGGTTGGTTTAAATACCCCTCAGATCACTGGGGAAGGAAATTCCATTATGGTTGCTCTTCCACTCCACCTCCTCCAGCAGAACCTTTGTTGGTTAGGCCACATGCCTCATTCTACCTGTTATCATACTTGGTGGGATACTATCTGTTGGGCTGCTTCAGCTCTATGATGGGAATATTTGCCTATCTGGGCCACTTATGTCATCTTGCCATGATCATGGTATCTATTGGATCAGTAATAGCAGGTCTCAACTTAGGAGCCTTGGCTCACCATATTGGGAACTTGTTCCCTCTCAAGTGGGTCCCTGACACAACGACCCTGTACTCCAATCAAGCCATTCTTAAAATAATGTCAAAACCACAGGCTCAACCCGCCAGCAAGGTTCCAACCAAGCAGGTTTGTGACCCGCAATACAATTATCCGGTCACCCAAAGCCAGACTAGGAAGTCAACTTGAATTACCAAATCCAACAACATGAACAGATGATGATCCTTCACGGTGGATACCTCAATTTGGCGCTTGACTCACTATCAGGATCAAGCCACCCCCTTCTTACATCCAACCGTGTGATCACCAATCTTGTTCCAACTATCCTTGATTCACATGAACTATATAATCCCTATCTTCCAATAAATATTATTATCTAGTTTCTAAATATTTTCCCCTGTGTAACTCTGCTAAAACAGCACAGTTACAACAATAAAGTAACCTGCTTGGCCTATCTCTTCTGTTTCTGTGGGAACACCCACAAACTTTTGGTAGATACTGGGGCCAACTACACTATGGTTGACCAGAAATTTGCTGACTCTAAACAACTAGACCAAGTGCCCAGCTACTTCAAGGCAGTACAAGTAGCTGACTCCCGCAGAGTGGCAATTACTCATGAGACAGTACCCTTCTCTGTGTGAATGAGGAATGTCCAGGTCAAGCTCTCTGGGCCAATTATGGCAGGGCTCAGCCACAATGTCATTGCTGGTCTTGACTGGCTGCAGCACAACTGTCCCTATATTGACTGGGAACGTCTGTCATCACCCTTAACAGGAATGGGATGAGTTTCCAGATATATCCTATTGAAATGAGCAAGTTACTCCATGATACTGTGTTTGTCAAAATCACAGAGACAGGCATGTATTATTTCAAGGGGGAAACTGGACTTCAATCAATGTTCAGTTGAAGTTATCTGCGGCAAAACACTTGCAACTCCCCCTTGACCAATCCTCCCCCACCAGCACTTACAGCACTCCTTGAGGAGTACAAGGACGTCTTCAGTGAAACATTGGACCAACTGCCCCCTTATCAAGAAATACAACACACTTTACAGTTACAAGGGTCACTGCCCAAGGCACATCCCCTTTATTATCTGACGCCCAAGGAAGACAAAACTCTCTGTCAAGACCTTGTGGATGCACTCAACAAGGGCTTCATCCGCCCCTCCCTCTCACCATACAGAGCTGTAGTCTTCTTTATAGCCAAGAAGGATGGGTCCCTTTGGTTAGTGACTGATTACTGTGCCCTAAACAAACTAAATGTCAAGAAAAAAATATCCCCTGCTGTTGATTGACAACCTGTTTGATACACTTGCAGGTACAAAGGTCTTCAGTAAGATTGACCTCACCGCAAGGTACAACCAGGTCTGCATTGCACCAGGGGGTGAGGCAAAAACTGCCTTCCATACACACTACAGGTTGTTTTAGTGTAAGGTCATGAGCTTTGGAATGACCAACGCTCCCTCTACCTATGCCATGTTGATGAACAAAGCATTTGAGGATCTGATTGGGAAGTGTGTTGTTGTGTACCTTGACAACATCATTGTCTTCAGTCAAGATCAAACCACACATCTCCAACACCTCTGTGCTGTCTTCAGCACCCTTTGTAAAAACAAGTTGAAGGCCAAGCCTTCCAAACGCAAATTCCTCAGGTCAAAGCTCCTATTCTTGGGGCACACCATCTCTGCCAAAGGAATAAATCCCAACCCTGCCAAAATCAAGGCAATCACAAGCATGCCACCCCCCACTGATGTAGGTCAGGTGCACATCTTCTTAGGCATGGTTGCCTACGTGCAGAAGTTCATCCCCAACTGTGGAGAATTAATTGCATCTCTCACTAAGCTCATGAACACTAAACAGCGCTTTCAATGGACTCTTGCCAGAGACCAATCCTTTGAGACGTTGAAGCAGAGACTTACAACTGCACCTGTATTGCAATTCCCAAATTGGAACTGCCAGTACAAGCTTGAGACTGATGCCTCTGACAGGGCCATAGGGGGCGTGCTACGGGTGAAAACTGACAAAGGTGTTTTCCTCCCCATGACCTACAAATCCAGAAGGCTCACCAACTCAGAGCAATACTATCCTATACATGATAAAGAGCTAGCAGCAATTTTTCACTGCATTGAGAAATGGTGTTGTTACCTGGAGGGGCCACCTTTCCACACCGCGTCCTGACAGACCACAAGTTGCTCCAGTACTTTAATACGCTTCACATTTGACATGACTTCAAGAATGCTGGGTCAAAAGCCTATCCCCTTACCAACTACACATCAAGTACAATCCTGGAAAGAAACTTGTCACAGCTGACGCCCTCTCCAGATCTTACATGGCATCCATCATGAGGGACAACAGCTTAGACCCCAACTGTCCAATTCTCCACCTGTGTCCTGAAGCAACCTTCTATGAGGGCCTCAACTTTTCAATCATCTCCAAACTAAAGGACAACAAAATTCAGTTCACCACTAATGCTGGTAACGTCTGCCGCCAGGCAGAGACTGGGGAGAAGACGTTATATATTCCCACCACCCAGCAAGGAGACACCATACTACATTACCACTGCACCTTGGACTATATCTGAGGATGTAACTTCTTCAAAATAATGAAGTGTAAGGTCTAATGGCCGTGTATGCGTCAAGACATCTTGGACCTCCTTGAGACCTGTGTGGTGTGCAAGAAAAATATGTCAAAACCTGCACCTCCCAAGTCTGTCCTATCCATCAAAGCCATGGAGCCCTTTGAACAGTGGGCCCTTGACATTGTTGGGTCCCTCCTTGAGAATATACTAGGCAATAAGTACATCATTACAGCAATCAATTACTTTATCTGTTGGCCAGTAGCGTGGGCCATCACTAACCACACTGCTACCACCATCACCTGCTTTATTGGTAAAGAGATTGTGGTCCGCTTTGGGTGTCCCAAACATCTTATCACAGATGGTGGGCCCAAGCTTGTGGGGCATGTAATTAAAGTGTAGTGCACCAAGAATGCCCTCCAGAGAATAGTCACCCCCTACCATCCCCAAGCCAATGGGCGTGTGAAGTGTCTAAATGATTCACTGGTCCAAATCATTGCCAAACTCTCACAGGAGCACCCTAACACTGCGTGGCCTGAACACCTGCCCACTGTGCTGCTTATCTTGCAAGCAAGGATCAACAGGGGTACCTGGTTCAGTCCCAGCGCCTTAGCCTTTGGAATACCTGACAGTTTGTCAGGGGTGGAACAAGGGAAAATATGCTCCACAGTTCCTGGGAAACCCCCCCTTGTTACCTATCCCCTCCCTGAGCCAGTGGCAAGACAAGGCCTGAGACATTGAACACAAGAGAATTGAGGGGGGCACAAAGCACCTTGAGGCCAGATATGCCGTAGATGACCCCGTTTATACCCTCAACCCCAATTCTTCCAAATATAACCAAACCACCTGGGGCCCTTTAAGATAGCTGCAGTTTATGACAACCACACCTATCAACTGGAATATGCCCAAGGAAACACCAAGAGACCTCACCATCATTGCTTGCGCCCCTGCCGCGCCATCCCCACATAAAGGTTGTTTGTGCAGACCTTCCCAGATCTCCCATAAACTCTGATCCTGGTGTCTGGCAACAAACAGGGGGAAAGGGGGATGTTGCAACCGAGCCTTCCTCCTTGCCTGCTAGTGTATCTTACAATACACAGGGGGCGCTCAATGAGTTGCCCCTTGACTTATCTAATGACATGGAGCCATCATATAGCAATATTGAACTGATGGCACTTTCTCCTAATTAGGAGCGCTATCAATTCAACCTGCTGATTCCCGCACAAGTTATTACTTGGCTTCAAACCTTACATGGAACTTCCTACTATGCCACCCCCTTGTGGCTTTCCCCATATAGGATATTAATCACAACATTCTACAATAAATGATACCTTAATATTATTATTCCTGTCCTTTCTATTGGACTGTTGTCTTCCTCAAATAAAATACTGAATCCTCATTAGTTCAGTTGTAACAGGATTGAGTTTGTACCAATTCTTAGTTGGTTGGCAGGGAAGGTGATTCAACTAACTTGTGGCCCTGAATAATATATCTCTACTAGGAGTGGCTAGAGAGAGGCACCAAAGTACTTGAAAACACAAAGACAGAAGTGTGAATAGAACTTAATTTTATTTGTGATATTATAAAGGATTATATATTGTTTTTGGCTACCACCAAATAATATACTGGCAGTAGGATCATTTGATACAGGTATAGTGGGACAAGTGAGTTTCTCAAAGAAAGGAAGATGAACAGTTGAATTCCCATCTTCAGAAATCAACTCATTTTATGGGACAAAGCAAAAGCAAGAGATTTGTCCTCAAAAGAACCTATCAAAGGCAAAATTGAAAGAGCGTGAATATGGGCATTTGCAACATAGTCTATGAATCAAGAAAGCTGTTCAAAGGCAAGCAAAGATATCCAATACACAACAAGGAATTGGTGGCCATCATACACTGCCTCATGAAATGGCAATGATATCTGGAAGGAGCCCAGATGTTCAAGGTACTCACCAACCACAAGTTGTTGATATTCTTCAAAACACAACAACACTTGTCAAGAAGAAAAGCTGAATGAACAAGTCTCATACAGAGATACCCCATACAAATTGAATACAAGCCAGGTAAGGAGATGTTTACTGCAGACGCCCTGTCAAGGCTATACAATAAACACATCCTCTGCACTGATGGCAATCCTGACTGGCCCATGTTAATCATGGGGAATCTTCAAGAGAGTTTCCCACCTGGTAAATTAATGGACATCCAAGAGAAAGTCCTCAAGAACAAAAATATTTTCAAAAACTTATATGGTACTCTACACCACATACTACCAAGCGGTAATACTGTAACCTATGTTCTGTAAATGCAAAAGATTAACACAATCCTTTGATACCGCAGGTATCTGGGTCACACCTGTAGCAGGAATCTACATGAGTACCTCAAGACACACTACTGGTGGCCCAAAATGCTGGACAACATCAAGGAAGTGCTAGACCAATGAAAAGTATGTGAAAATTATGCCCTCTTCAAAGTACCCCCAAGTCATTAACACTAGTGTCAATCACACAGTCTTTCAAATTTAGTCACTAGATATTGTGGGACCAATGCCTGGCAACAACAAAGGCAAAAAGTACATCATAACAGCCATTGACTATGCAACCAGGTGGCTGTTGT